>JAGFPH010005325.1:9178-22338 GCA_018207615.1 Philaenus spumarius
TGGCGTGCGAAGCACGCAATGCTTTGTGTATTGAAGATAGTCCCAAAACGGGGGTTGGCATGCGAAGCATGCAATGCATGTTATATTGCAGACACTCCCAATGCGGGGGTTTGGGTGCGAAGCACGCGATGTTTTGTGTGTTGAAGATACTCTCAATACGGGGGTTGGCGTGCGAAGCACGCAATGCTTTTTGTATTAAAGATACTCCCAATATGCGGAATGTCGTGCGAAGCACGCAATGCTTTGTGTATTAAAGATACTCCTAATATGAGGAATGGCGTGCGAAGCACGCAATGCTCTGTGTATTGAAGATACTCCCAATATGCGGAATGGCGTGCGAAGCACGCAATGTATTATGTATTGAAGATACTCCCAACACGGGGGTTGGCGTGAGAAGCACGCAATGCTTTGTGTATTGAAGATACTTCCAATATGCGGAATGGCGAGCGAAGCACGCAATGTATTCAGTATTGAAGATACTCCCAACACGGGGGTTGGCGTGCGAAGCACGCAATGCTTTGTGTATTGAAGATACTCCCAATATGCGGAATGGCGTGCGGGCATCTCCTGATCCGAGGCGTCGCGACGTCCGAGTTTGTACGGTGTGAGCGAAGCGAAGCAGTCCATAACCCGAAGCCAGAAGGTCGCAAAGTGAGTTTTTGCGTTGCGAGTGGAACAAAGGTGCAAATAAATTCTACTAATATATTTCGTACACAAAGGCAGCTATTCAGCGCCTTCATGAGTAGATGTTCAGCGCCTTCAATTTCGCTAATAGTTGGTTCCTAAAACATATAAACTTAATTTTGGAAATTCGCACAACTCACGCCTGCGATTGAATTATTCATTTCTGCGATCTAAACCGAAAGAGTAAATTTGGATTTAGGTAAAACATGTGAGCAAAGCGAGAAGCAAACAAAGCATTCCCATACTTTGGTAAGGATAAGTTGAAAAAAAATGTTGCATTTAAAACGATGATATAAAAATAATATGATTTGCTAGTTCGTTCACCCAAAGCCAACAAAACTAGAAGCGCGTAAGGGCAATTAATTAATTAAATTTGTTTTTAACTGCATTAGCGAAACAAGCAATTAGCAGTGTATATGTCGGATCGATTTATTCGTATCTGTCGGTCTGTCAGATACAAAACACTAGTTGCAATCACAAACAATTTAATTATTGGTAATTGCATCGATGAGTTGGTAAACCTGTTAAAACATCGGCTTTGTCAGTCGTTATTTGTTAGGTTGTATACCGTGTCAAATACACATCTCTTTACTAAATAACGAATTTCCATAGCACGGATGAACTATTGCAGTTATGATAAGACCTAAGTAGTAAATGAGCACCGATCATGGTTCCCAGAACGCGTTTTGGGGGCGTCGTTAAACATTATATACCGGGTGTTCGAAAAATCTGGAAACGGTTAATATTTCGTACATAAGGAACATTTGAAGGTAGACGTGATTGAGGAACCCGCTCTGTGTAAAAATACTATGTTATTAAGATTTCAACAAATTTATCCGCCATCTTGTATCCGCCATTTTGAATGGAACTTGTTTTTTTTTTTAATGAGAAGGTGGTCATGTGATACATCATTTCGATGTAGAATTTCGAGAGAAAACCAACGGTGAAGTTTGCACATCCATATCTTTAACCGATTAAAAATGGCGGACAAAAAACAACGAAATCGTGTTTTCCAATTTTGCCCCATTTTGCGGTACTATTTTTGTTTTTTTTTGTTTTTTGTACTAATTATTATTCTTTTTGGATTTACAATTACATAAGCTTTAAAACGAAATGTCACACAACGATATGTGAGAGTACAACAGTAAAATTAAAAATTTTTAGTTGCAGCCATTTTGATTTTTTCAAAATTGATTTTGAGTTTCTCAACCAAATATCGTTGTGTGACATATCGCTTGAAAGCTTATTTAATTCTGAATCCAAAAAGAATAATAATAAAGATAAAACAATAAAAGCACAGCAAAATCGCATCTACCTTTTTTTCCTTATATAGGCCTACGATATATTAAACCGTTTCCAGACTTTCCAACACCCGGCTGTATCAGAGCGGGTGGCCGGCTTGTATAGCATTGAAACGAGAATACTTAGACATTTAGTTTAAACTGATAACCCCCTATTTCGACCCCAAGGAATTCAGGAAAAATGTTTTCTACCCTCTAAAATGCCCCAAAAGGATATTTTATGGGGGGGGGTTGGTTTTTAAAATGAGGTGTTGTACCTCATTTTAAAGATCTCGGTACACTGATCATTAAAACAATTTTTTTTCATTTATCTTGCACCGTCAATACAGGGTGGCCCGAAACATCATAAAAACTTAAGTTTACATATCTTTTTACATCTGACATAAACAAATTTTTTAACAGCTACAATTTTTAAAGTACATTGACAAAAATGTAACCTTTCAAACAATACCTAATTTTGGTAGGTTTTCTCTTATTTTTAACAGGTTTCAAAATTTACAAACTTTTAGAAGTTTAAAAAGTCAATATCTCAAAATTTTCAAATTGTAATGTGGGTCATCTTACATATCAAATTGAACCCCTTACAATTATTAACATTTTTCATATTTGAATTTTTTTCATTTCTCTATTATTGGCTTAAAATTTACAGAAAAATATTGTTTTTCTTAGAATTACTGAGTTTTTGTGTACGTTATAAGTAGGCTTAAAAAATAACTGCTCACCGGTTAATTTCCTGGAACAGCTTACAGGTGTTCAAATTATCGTCCATTTTGTTCCATACACAAATCAACAACTGGAGTTCTACTGTACTTGGAATTGCTCACCAAAATTGAAACTTTGTTGTTGAGATCATTCTGTTTATCACGCTACGTCAAGTTTATGTCATCATCTTCAATGGTGCACGAGGCACAGTAATCAAACTATAAATTGTAGTTTGGTAAGCGAGTTATAGTTTGATTGTTGCAGCTCGTGAGGATGGCGACTTTGTCTTTTTAGTTAATAAACGTCGAGATTCTGTGTTCAAAGCTCATTCTATCAAGTATATCTTCCCACAAGACAAGGTTAATTTTACTCACAGAAATTAGTATTAAGGGCAGCCCAAACGCAAAATAAATTGTTCTTTCCCATATTTTTATTTTTATTAAATATTATTCTTTGGAGAGAGACGAGGTAGCTTTGCATATCTGTGGTTTGAGGGTAGGCGAGCGGAAGTAAACCAAACGGTGGTTGACTCGCTTCCAAGATGACGGGATATGACTAGTTTATACTAGATTATACTAGATTTTACTAGATTTTTTATTTGTCAGATTTACTTATTAATGAATAATAAACTTGTTTATAATCACGTCTAAATGTTACCAAGTGTTAAGTTTGTCATGTAAATATTGTAGATATACAATTTAATATTTGTTCTAATTATACTAGATTTTTTATTTGTCACATTTACTTATTAATAAATAATAAACTTGTTTAAAATCACAGGACTTTATCGTTTTTCTAAAAAGAAACCTCTTTGTTTGGACTCATTACTATGCATTATATTATCATAATCATGCCGTGTTTGGTGTAATTTTCTTTTAAATTTAACAAAGATTTCAAATATGTCATTTAAATTTATTAAAATTTGTGTTTGATCAAATAGCAGTTGCTTACTGGACGCCCCAGTGTATGGAGCCATCTACCTGACTGCCGGGCCAGCTGCGTTGGTGTGTCTGTGTGAGTAAGCCTAACAACAGACGAGACGCAAGTGTACGGGACAAATGTATTATCAATTAAATGTGTGTCAACAGACGAAACACTGAGAAGCGCGCTACCAGATTGTGTGGCTCTACGGTGTCTCTCCCCGCGAAAAGCTGGGATAACCTGACAGAGTCCCGTATACCGGTGTCTCGTCTGTTGTTAGCATAAGGGTCTTCTTACCCGTCAGGTGCCACGGCTGGTTGAATAGGGTATAGTTACCTGGCCTCTGGCTTGGGCATAATTCTACTATATATTCTGTATATTTGAAATAGTATATTTTTACAATAAAACACTGGAGGCCACTAAATAGCAAATAAACAGGAATCATAAGAATGTTTTTAGTTATTCTGGACCTTTAGAAAATTTGTTTTTTTTTACATTTTGATGTTGCATATTGCAGAAAGTTTTAAAACATTCTGCTATCAACTAGTAGTAGTGCTATCAAACTTTCTGAGTAGATTCTACGATCTAAATTCTAGTTCCCTGTGAGAGGAAATTTTTATTTGTACTTCACTTTTCAAAATATGAGGTTTTTATTTGTTATTTTCGTAAAAAAAATATGTATTTTCTATTTTTAGCAACAAAAACATTTTCCTGACAGATTTTAAAATCCTAGCACCAGGGACTACGCAAATTGCCCCCCTTCAAAATAACAAACAAATTATACCTCTAGGTCTAAGAGTATGTGAGCTATGCGACATGTACAAAAACAATGTGGCTTATGACTTTCGGGCTTCCCTTAGTGGTATTCTTAATGCTAATTTCAGAACTTAACCTTTTCCTCACCTTCCATAAAATAGCGAAAATATACACTTCGTACTCATTTGTCGCCATTTTCCAACTAAATAAACGGTACCAGAAACTGGCACTTACAAACAAACATACTTTCTCACAAACATATTTAAATTACTAAACAGATTCACCGTGACTTCATAATTGTATTAAAGTAGTAGGAGAGTAACTAATAAATATTATTATTTTTAGCTAGAGAGAAAACTTTCGATCGATTTCGAACAAATTTGCTCCAAACATGTCAATTAGGCCTGTATAGATGCAAGAAAAAAGGTTTTTGAAATTTTTTGGAAAAACAACCCCCTTTTTGGCAAAAATACCCCCAAAATCAGTTATTATTATTATTATTAGCTAAAGGAGAATTTTTAAAAAGATGTGGGTTTTTGCATATGGTAGGGTACATTAAGGGCTACAAATAAGCCAAATTTTATCAAAATCGTTAGAGCCATTTTTTTATAAAAAAATTATAACTAATTTTTTAGGGTTTTTTTGCCAAAATGCGGTTGTTTTTCAAAAAAATTCAAAACCTTTTTTCGCGCATCCTATACAGGCCTAATTGACATGTTTGGTGCAAATTTGTTCGAAATCGATCGAATAGTTTTCTCTCCAGCTTTGTATACATACGAACATACAGATAGATAGACAGACAGACATTTTGTAAAAACTACTTTTTTGGACTCAGGGGGTTCAAAAACGGATATTTCCATAAAAATCTCAACATCGATTTTTTGCGATCACTACTTTCTCTATACTATAGTATAGTGAGAAAGTAAAAAGCCTTCAAACCTCTTAAACTGTTTTTTAAAGTGTGTGTGCTTTTGTCTTATACCTTATCATTGATAGAAATCGACGGCAACCCTAATCAAATGTTTAACCGAATACATATTTCATTTGTAATATATTTTGTGTGTGTTTTAAACAGTAGTTTTCATTGTTAAGCTCCAAGTAAAAAATATAAAGCCTTCTTAATAATTCAAAGTCATTTCGATGATTATCGATTTATAAAAAAAATCCGAAACACGAGTTTACGAATGCATGGTTCAACGATATCGAGGCTTGCGATACACGCCAGCTGTCGCGCTACTAGCCAACCTACAAAAGTCGCGTTCATTCACTCTAGCACAGAGGGATGGTTCTCAGCGTTGGGAAACGGCAAGTGGCCTATTAGCAGACGCTGAGACTTATGAGAGAAGCTGCAGATAAAATTTTGTTTTAGTGTACCATATATGTGGTATTAAATATATTTCTGAAAGCCGTTCAGCTAATTTTTTTGTTATTTCGTGTATTTAGATGATTCAAAAGTTCCGCGACCCCTTCGTATTTTTAAACCTGTTACACGTATTAACTCCAAACTTTCAGGAAGTTATATTGGGCATGTTCTGCACCTTTTACTGCTATGAATGAATTTTACCCTTAGGCCTCGGCTACGATACAAACGCTGAGCGCTAGGCGGTGGGCGGCGAGCGTTACTAGCAAGTGCAAGCGGCGTGGTCTGAGCGGCAGACGTGGCTACGATGCAAGCGACAACATTCCCACACTTGCCTCAGTCAACGAGATGACGTCACACGAGGAGCTAGTGCTGACGGAATACTTACTGTATAGTCCAGGATTTGAAGGAGGTTGAGTATTCATGTAAAGCCTGACGCAATTTTATTTCTGATTATTGTTATAGGCACTATAGTGACCATGAAAAGCCATGTTGTCGCCCCCCAGCGTGGTCGATATCGCCGGGGGGAGGGGGGAATATGGCGGGGGCACCGTTTATTAAAACGCTTATAACTTGAGAACTGTTCAAGATAAAACATTGAAAAAAGCAACATTATACTCCATAAAATATGGGCTTTAAAAAATGTTATTACGTTTATAGTCATATAGTTGTTGATTTATGAGTAAAGAGCATTTTTATTGGTAAATGAACAAAAATGGTGATTGAAATAAGCAAAACCAATAGTTTTGTACTAAGAAAATCACTAAATAGGTCAAATATAGACATTTAAGTTATTAAAAGTGCTTCAATAAATTTAAGAAAGTATGTTGAACAGTTAATGCTACTGTAGAGATGTTTTATACGTAGCACTAATATATACAAGTGCTCCGTGCGCGCCACCGGCGACGAAAACCCCACATTTTATACCTTGTTCTAGTTTTTTCTAATGTTTAGTATGAAGGACTGGTTTGACCAAAAAAATATTCTATCCTTTTTTAAACAACAGTCAATTTACCACAATTTAAAATGAAAATCATCTTCCTGAGGATAATACTTTTCGAGTTGCAGCCATTCAAATTTCAAGCAAATTTAAAAAAATTTTAGTTTTTAGATAGCATTTGTGTTTTTTCACCGTGAAACAAGGGTTCTTTTTCAGTAAAACTGATAAGGACTATCTTTAAAGTAGAGAAATATAACTTTAATATGTGACTGAAATGGGATTTCTACCATGAATAGCTTCTGAGATACAGCTGTTTGAATTTCGGGTACACTTCCAAGAAATAAGTAATATTATGGAATGTAAAAAAAAACTAAAGTAGTTGACAAATTTAAGTTGTTAGTACTAGGGTACAGTTGCATTAGTGAGAGACCAGTATTTATAGGAAAATCACAATATAGGACTACTACATCTTTAACCGTAGACTTAAGTGATATTTACTTTTGTCCAGAAATTCAGGTGTAACCCGGGTAGAGAGTATTTTAAAAATATATACTTCCTGTGAAAATAACAATGTTAAACAGTCCCACAACAGAAAGTTTAAATCCTTCATGGGGTTTAAAAAATAAATAAACGCTTGAAGAGAATGCCAAATTCTAAAATTTTAACCGCACCATTTAGAATCTTTTTAGTTTACAGTCGGATTTTCTTGAAATTTGGATTTTAACATAAATTCAGGTGTAACCCGGGGAGGGAGTAATTTTAAAATATATGCTTCCTGTGAAAATAACAATGGTAAGTAGTCCCATAACAGAAAGTTTTAATCTCTTGGTGTTGATTATTCGATAATTCATGGTGTTTAAAGAATAAATAAATCCTCGAACCGAATACAAAATTCCGATACTCGCAAAAATTAGCATCTTTTTTGTTTACCGTCGGATTTTCTTGAATTTTTTTTTATAACTGGTCGTTAGTATGTTATGAACGTATCAAAAATACTTAATTTTGCCTTTTTAACCAATGTCATATCTTTGTTTAAAGTAAAGAAAGAGCGTCGGACGGATGTCGAAAAATTATCTAACTGGTTTGATCCTGAGCGGCACCCTGCGGCGAGCGTTTTGCCAGCGCTCATCCGCCGCTTGCATCGTAGCCAGCCAACCGAGTTTAACAAGGAAAATCCATCAGTTAGATAATTTTCGTGCGCCACTTGCACCTGCTACTGCCGCCTGCCGCCCACCGCTCACCGCTCACCACTTGCATCGTAGCCCAAGCTTTATTCGGTTAAGAGGAGGGGTTGCAAATCAAAATTTTAAATAGTAACCCTTATTGTGTAATATCTCATTTTGAAGCCCTCGTTGAGACGTGAAAATTGGCGTAAAGTTAACCCCTCTCCGATACACCAATCCAAAATGGCGGAGCCAAGAATATTTTTGTACAAAATGTAAAAGTATATCATATAATATCATATTATCTTTATTTATTGAGGCGAAGTTAGGACCAATGGGTCCTCTCTTCCACTTAACCTCGATTCAAAAAATACACAAAAACATAAAAATTCATATTACAAATAAAAAGAATACACAAAAAAAAACTGCAAATAATAATTACTTCTAAAACATAACGAATAAAAACTAAAATTATACACATTTGTCTACTAAGTAAAATAAAACTAAAAGTTAATTATGCTACACTATAATACATAAACATATATATAAACACACTTACACTCTCATACACACACACATTCAATAACATGCCTCAAATCCCACCCGAGCGCCCGAAACTACCCAAAACTGTCGCAGAACCAACAACCCAAAGCCTTCTTGAACTGACCACGGTCATTGATGCATTTTAAACTCTCCGGCAATGAGTTCCATAACCTACATGCCATCACAGTGAAAGATTTATTAAATATCTCAGTTCTGTGCCTGGGTATAAGTAATAATGAAGCTCCTCGTCGTGTGTCGGTTACATTTACATGTGAGCTAAAGACAAACCTTTCTGCCAGATAGCGAGGCAATCCAGTGAGCAAAATAGCTTGCAATAACAACAAAATATGATAATTTCGAAAAAAATCTAAGTTTTAGAATTGAAATTTGTTTATAATATTTTGTCACATGATCGTCACGTTTTAAGTTAAAAATGAACCGTAAACAATAATTTTGAGCACGCTGAAGTTTGTTAGCTAATTCCATAGTCATGTCATTGATAACAGTATCACAATAGTTAAAATAAGGAAAAATTAATGTTTTCACCAGCTGCACTCTAACATTAAACGGCAAGCAATCTTTTACTTTCTTCAGAGTGTGCATGCCAGCGAACACTTTATTGCACGTGTCAATAACATGGTCTGTCCAGCTTAGAGTATTGTTTATAGTGAGACCAAGATTTTTTACTTTACAACAATAAGGCAAATAATTGCCTTTTATTAAAATTTTCGGCCCACTACTTAAATCAATTTTATTTGCGAGTCTTTTAGAACAGATAGGGACATATAGATTTAGTTTTATTGTGATTTAACGTTAAACAATGCCTAACAGCCCAATCATCGATAGCATTAATATCACCATTTATTGTATCTATTGCCTTATCCATCTCTGAGATATAAAAATGAGTATACACTTGCAAATCGTCAGCATATAAATGACACCTCGAATAGTTTAGTACGTTGTAAATATCATTTATATAAATGCTAAATAATAAAGGACCAAGGACAGAACCCTGGGGTACCCCCCTACAAATACTTTCCCAGGAAGACGACCTCTCACCAGATTTAACACACTGGCATCTTCCAGACAAATAGGACTCAAACCATTTAACAGATTCGTCTGAAAATCCCATCTGCATCAGTTTAGCCAATAACAATGAATGATATACACAGTCAAACGCTTTTGAAAAATCAAACAAAATTAGTAACGTAGCTTTCCGCTGATCCATAGCTTGGCGAATATCCTCTGTAACACAGAGGAGAGCTGAACTCGTACTATGACCCTTTCGAAAACCAGACTGAAAACTACTAAGGAGATTATTTTCCTTTAAATAGTCACAAACCTGAAAATGCACTATTTTTTCCAGACATTTAGACAAAGCAGGTAAAATGCTTATAGGTCGATAGTCCGAAGGAGCTACAGGAGATTTTGTCTTCTTTAGTGGCCGAATTATACTATACTTCCATTTAGTAGGAAAAGTTGATAGGGTGAGAGATTTATTAAAAATAGCTTTAATTATAGGTAGTGTGATTGGTAGTGTTTCCTTGATGAAGTTAATTGGAATAGAATCGGATCCAACAGCTTTACTCCGAATCGACATCAAGGTTTTCAATATCTGTAGATCATCAACGGCTTTGAAACTAAATTCATTAATGTGTTCATTGAATACCATACTTGATTTAATAGTATTGGTAAAACGCATTGCTGCAGTAAGATCTCCCGGTATATCAGAAAAATAGCTGTTTAACAAATTAAGATCAAGAGATACAGGGGAATTAGGTTTTACTTTACCGACACCTACTTTCTTAACAGTGCGCCACATTTGAGCAGATGATTTGTCAGTCGATAAAGCATTATAAGTGTATCTAAGTTTTGAGTTTCTTATCTCCTGCTTGACCTTATTTCTTAAGCGCCGGTAGTTGGATAAATCACAAGGCAGGTGGGATCTTTTAGATTTGCGAAAGGCAGTATCGCGCTGATTCATCAAAATACGAATATAAGGTGTTATCCAAGGAGCTGGGTGTTTAGAAATCCGTTTTTTTATTAACGGTGCATGCTTATCATAAAGAGCAAGTAACTGACTATTAAATTTGGAGACCATAGAGTTTATATCGTCTGTCCGTATAATATCATCGACTGGAAAACCATTTAGATCAGAAATGAAATCAAAGTTATCAATTTTGTTGTATTCTCTGTAGTAAACAAAACTCTGCTTGTGTTTAAATTTTCTTATTAAATAAACGCAAAAAATTAAATCATGTTTTGATAACGCAGGAACAGATATTTGACCATGATGTATTACATGGCTCATATCACTTACAGCTATGAGATCCAACAATGTGCTAGAGATACCAGTGTTGTGAGTTACCTGTAAAGGAAGAATTGACATATCTAAAGAATGAAACATAGTTGTGAGTTGAGTGTAGCAAAAATCAATGTTACCTAGCAATATAAGGAGCAATAAAATATTAAATATCTTAACTGGATTAATGAATTTGATAAAACTGTAATTTCAAATTTGATTCCTGGGTATTTGAACATGTAGGCCTATATTTGTTATTATTTAATTTGGATAAAAAGGAGGTCGATCTCACAGTATTGCACGTTTTGCATATTTTGTCTTGAGTATTTTTTTAGTAATAATGAGCCTACATCTATGACTATCACGAGCTTCTACTGAGGATGGAACGTCACTGTATTATTTATACCCTAACTTCAGCTTTTTCTACCTAAATCGACACTTACCCTTTTTTATTACTCAATTAATCTCCCTTGTTTAACCCATACTAAGTTTATTGCCCTTTTAACTTTACACGGTTATTTAGAACAAACACCAACGATACCGATTTGCTTGAAAGAAGCGCCATTATGCAAATTAAGTTTAACGCGAACTTTTAACTTTAGCAGTATGGATAGTACAAAGGTGTTACGTGGATATCATCACGTCTCCCGGTGCAACATTAAGGTTTCAATGCATCAAATAATGGGAGTAGATATAATATGCATGGATAGAGGTTGGTATAATATGCACAGCGGTGGGGAAATATAATATGCAGAGGATAAGTTTTGTTCCAGTTCTACTTTACATGAGAAAGTTGATATGTTACCACGCCTTCATCTTGACTAACATGTACAAGTTCATTTGCTAGTCCTGAATTATAAAACATGTCGGATGGTCCTATCTTGCCCGTGTTAAATTTACTATTTTTATGTAACATTTTCTCGGGAACCTATGAAGGTATTAGCTTGATTTTTGTTTTACTTTAAAAAAAAATTATTTCCAATTTTTAGGTTACAATTGTATTTATTTGTACTATTTTTTTTTACTTTTACTATAACTCCTGGTTAGCCTACACGACAAACGCAATATAGTATTGGTTCAATAATCAGCAGTTTACGTCCATAATCAGCTGATGTCCTACTTTGAAACATTTTGTATTTATAATTGTTGGAATTCAAATAGAAAATGTAACGCGTAACGAAAAATGAATTGGTTGCTATGGCAATGACAAATAGAAAACACGCGTAACGAAAAAGCGTTATCGAATTGGTTGCTATGGCGTGAATATAAATACATTCAAGAAACATGTGTTTTGGTTCATCAATTTAAATTAAGAGACGATCGGTTCCGTCCGGCGTAGTTCAGGTATTACCGTCAAACGCTGGAATTAACAAGAAAAGGAAAATATGTGTAATACAAACTTAGAAAAGTAAGTTAATATAATTATGTATTTTGATATAACTATTTCTATACGTTTAACGTTATTATAATAAAGGTATAAATACATTCATTGGTGTAGGTGTCCATTCATTGTAAATACATTCAATAAAAATAAAATGTTGGTTCATCAGTTATAGGCATAACCTAAATTTATTGTGTATATGTTTAATTTATTTTACCTGCCTTAACGACAACATACACACAATAATTTTAGGTTAGGCCTAGACTTAAAATTACTTTCTAGGCCTAACCTAAAATTTCAGCGCCTGACGATAATATCTGAACTACGCCTGACGGAACCGATCGTCTCTTAATTTAAAAATTTATGAACCAAAACACATGTTTCTTGAATGTATCTGCATTCATTGCCGTAGCAACCAATTTTATTATAAAAATGGTTTGATTATAATAAAATTATTGTATGTATCCTATGATGCCGTTAAGACAACTAAAATAAATTAAATATACACACAATAATTTTAGGTTAGGCCTAGACTTATGAACCAACATTTTATGTTTATTAAATGTATTTCAGCGCTTGACGATAATATCTGAACTACGCTGGACAAAACCGAATTAATTTACAATGAATGGACATTTAACTGTGTTTGCCATCTTAGCTATGATGCTATACTTAATTATACACGTTTATTATAATAACATTAAACGTATGGAAGCAGTAAATCTATACTTATAAAAGCCAAATACCATTGACTCATTGACTCACTGACTCATCACAGTTTCTCCAAAACCACGAGGCCTACAAACATGAAATTTGGCACTAATACTCTTTATAGGCTCTAGACGCGCACTAAGAAAGGGTTTCCAAAAATTCGAAATTTTGGGGGGGGTCATAGTTATTAATCACGATTTATCAAAACCTACCGAACGGATTGGAATGAAATTTGGTATGTAGCTTCCTCTAGGGCCATAGATGCTCGCTATGAAAGGGTTTTTAAAAAATTCAAAGTTTTAGAGGGGTTTGGGGGGATCATATTTACAAAACCACGATTTCTCTAAAACCATGGAACGGGTTGGAATGAAATTTGGTATGTAGCTTCCCTTAGGG
>JAGFPH010005325.1:49819-65105 GCA_018207615.1 Philaenus spumarius
AATATTCTATATCATTCTGGAATATTCTATAACATTCTGGAATATTTGATAACATTCAGGAATATTCTATATCATTCTGGAATATTCTATAACATTCTGGAATATTTGATAACATTCAGGAATATTCTATATATCATTCTGGAATATTCTATAACATTCTGGAACATTCTCCATCATTTTGGAACATTATATAACATTCAGGAATATTCCATAACATTCTGGAATATTTGATAACATTCAGGAATATTCTATATCATTCTGGAATATTCTATAACATTCTGGAACATTCTCCAAAGTTTTGGAACATTATATAACATTCAGGAATATTCTAGAACATTCTGGAATAATTTGATAACATTCAGGAATATTCTATAACATTATGGAATATTCTATAACATTCTGGAACATTCTCCAAAAAATTGCATTGCGTGCTACGCACGCCAACCCCCATATTGGTAGAATTTTCAATACACAGAACATTGCGTGCTTCACACGCCAATTTTAAGCCTATGTGCTATGGACGTACATGTGCTATTACGTAAAAAGGTTCAAAAATAACAAAATATGTAAGTTCTACTCATTTAGGCTATGAATATAAAAAATAAAAGGTCGGCTGCTAGCATAGGAAATACGAAATTTGCGTAACAGTGAACGTGTTAACGTTTACCAACTTTTTAAACTTTACATGCTTATTTAGAACAAACAGCAAAGATACCGATTTCCTTGAAGGAAACGCCATTATGTAAATTAAGCTTAACGCGAACTTGTAACTTTAGCAATATGGCGACGCGGGGTAATGCAAAGGTGTTACGTGGATATCATCACGTCTCCCGGTGCAACATTAAGGTGCATTATCTTTTCAATGCATCAAATAATGGGAGTAGATATAATATGCATGGTTGGTACAGTATGCACAGCGGTGGTGGAATATAATATGCAGAGGATAAGTTTTGTTCCCGTTCTACTTTTCATAAGTAAGTTGATCATGTTCTCATGCCTTAGTAATGATTAACACTTAAAAGTAGTAAGCTGGTCCTGTGTGTATGAAATTATAATGTTATTTATTATGTTATTTAATCTGTTATTTGTTTATGCTGTCAAAAAATTATTTAAATTTGCATACTTTTAGCTTCAAACCGTTTTAAACACACAACTCACCAATTATTTTTATTGGAACGAAGTTCTTTAACGCGGGTTGCAGTAGGAGTTAACAGATAGAAAATGTAACGCGTAACGGGAAAAAGTATTAATAATTTTGGTTGCTATGGCAATGACAAATATAAAATACTCGTAACGAAAAAAGAGTTACTAAATTGGTTGCTTCAAGTGTTTTTTTCATCAATTTAAATTAAGAGACGATCGGTTCCGTCCGGCATAGTTCAGATATTATCGTCAAGCGCTGACATTTTAGGTTAGGCCTAGAAGGTAATTTTAAGTCTAGGCCTAACCTAAAATTATTGTATCTATGTTGCCGTTAAGACAGGTAAAATAAATTAAACATGCACACAATAATTTTAGGTTAGGCCTAGAAAGTAATTTTAAGTCTAGGCCTAATCTAAACTTATTGTATGTAAGTAGGCAGGTAAAATAAATTAAACATACATAGGCCTACAATAATTTTAAGTTAGGTCTAGAAAGTAATTTTAAGTCTAGGCTTAAGCTAAAATTATGTATGTATGATGCCGTCAAGACAGGTAAAATAAATTAAACATACACATAGTAATTTAGTTTAGGCCTAGACGGATGAACCAACATTTTATGTTTATTGAATGTATTTACAATGAATAGATATTTAACTGTGTTTACCATCTTAGCTTTGGTGTTATTATTAATTCTACGCCTTTGTTAAAATAACATGAAACGTATGGAAATAGTAAATATTTGCATACAAAAACAATCTAATAATAATCGGCAATTGAAAGATTAAAATTATGTGTGTATGTTGCCGTTAAGGCTGGTAAAGGCGTGATGAACTTCGTTCCTGACGGGGGTCCGTACACATTTACTTTTTTTCAGAAACGTAGTTTGCAACTCAATATTAATAGTAGGCTATTGATAAAAAAACTAAAAAACTACGCAGGCGTATTAAAATATAAAATAATTTCTTATTTCAATATTACATTTTTTTAAATCCTTTATTCAAACTAATTTAATTGTTACGACAGTCTTATTAATAACTCATTGGTGTAAAAAATATATTACAAACCCAGCTGTTTCGTGATATTTAGTTTGTGCCGATCATAATGCCGATAATTATGAACGTTTATAAAAAAGCAGCTGAACCGAATTTAATAAAATTTCTCAGTCAAGTTGACATTAATACGCGTTGCTTGGAACCCCAACGAAGTCGATATAGTTTTTTCGCGACACTGAGTTTTGCGCATGCGCAGATAATGATGGTCGTTTATAAAAAACGGCCGATCCGAATTTATTACAATTCCTTTCAGACCATATTGAAGTTAATACCCTTCAATTAGTACTCCGACGAATCAATATAATTTTTGATTCCTAGTATTTTCTTTGTGCGGATTATGATGCGCGAGCGCAGATAAAAATATACGTTTCCAGAAATAATGGCTGGACTAAATTAAATTAAATTTCTTTCACAACATGTCGGCGTTAATACTCCTCGTCTAGCACGCTAACGAAGTCGAAATCAGTTTTAATTCCATACCAGTAGTGTTTAGCGATATATCGCACAGCGCTGCCAATCAAAGAGCTATTTGGTCACGTGACCGCTTTGGCCACGCCCTTAGACTCAAGCTCTGGCCTGGCCCATTTTTTAGGAACAGGTTATCGCTTTCGAATTAGGCTGTATGCAGATCAATCTCCTACGTTCTGAATATCGGCCACAAATTACGAAAATCTAAGCGACTGTCGTAAATTGTAAACCATGACGTTTTCAAAGTTACGTTTTAGGTTATTTACTACTGTTGTGTTTTTTTATGTTTATTTTTTCGACTAGTAAGCCCCCGTGAAAAATCACAGGTAGATTAATTAGTTACACGTCAGAAATACATTATTTAAAAAAAATTGTATTTAAAACGACAGACTTTATCTATCTAGGCCTACCTAACTATGCTGACGGGATTTTTAACGCCATAAATGTGTACAGTTATAAGGATTAGCCTAACTTATTTGTTAAAACTTTGTATTTATATATCCATACCTACGTTGTTATACAGGGTGTCCTTAAAGTCTGGAAACGGCTTAATTACAGCTAAAGAGGTTACATAGGGTAACTAGATTAAATGCAATTGATCACTGCATCAAAGAAACTATTCTGGGATGTATCTGAAATTTGTGTTCGATATCTTGCTTAGACGAATAAAAACACATTCGAATCACAGTTCTAAGACGTAGTCTACCGTTACCAAAATAACAGTTGTCGCTTATGTCAGAGGGAGCGTAGTAACTGTGACATCATAGGCTAAAATTCTAAAGTATAATCAACATAGCGCACGGTAAGAATTTCCAAAATTCCTAAAATGACGGTCTCAGACAGGTTAATCTTAGTGATAGATATAAATGGCAGACAATCAAAAACAATTAATACTACTCTTGGTGTTCCACAGGGTTCGGTGTTGGGACCAATATTGTTTTTGATTTTAATTAATGATTTAAGTTTAAATGTTTCATGTTCCTCAACAATTTATGCGGACGACACGTCTTTACTTCTTAGTCACAAAGACATTTTTCAATTAGATAATGTAGCAGCTAGTGTATTAAAAGAAGCAAACGACTGGTTTGAGATAGGCCTAAATGGACTGTTTTTAAATGAAGAAAAAACTCAAAAACTTTTAGTCACTCTACAAAACAAATATAAACATAGTTATAAGCCTGCTTATGAAAAAGTTGTAACGTTGCTTGGTATAAAAATTGATAGTATGCTCTCCTGGTCAGTGCACATAGATTATGTAAAGACAAAATTATCAAGGGTAATTTATTTACTAGTAAATCTTAAGAGTCAAGTAACGTTTGAATATTTAAAAATAGCGTAATTTGCTTTCTTTGAAAGTATTTTGAGATATGGCCTTCTTATTTGGGGGAATGGAATAGGAATTCACACAATTTTAATTCTTCAAAAAAAGCTTTGAGAATATTAACAAACTCTGATAAATTGGAACACTGCAAGCCATTGTTTATTAAAACTGGTATTTTAACGGTTATCAACTTGTATATTTTTGATGTAGTAATGCACGTAAAGAATAATTTACATATGTATCAAGTTAGAGGTTTAATTCATAATCATAATACAAGATTTGGTCATATTCTTGAACAAGCAAAACATAGATTAAATAAATCCAAAAATTATCATTTAGTTTTAGGAATTAAACTATTCAATAAACTGCCTGCCACTTTTCAAAACTTGTCAAATGATGATTTATATCATACTTTTTTATGGTTGGCTTTGAAAAAGCATCCATTTTATAACTTGGCGGATTATTTGGAATTTGATGTAAATATTTGGTAAGCCTGTGTTTAATATTAGTTATGTTAGTGTTAATGACTAAACTGTATGTGACGAAGTCTATTGCAATGTTGTCCATGTACTGAAGGACCAATAAATGTTCTGTTCTGTTTTGATAGCTGTCCTAATTCAGAAAGGGCGGGTACGAAGATCTATTTCGAAAATATAAAGAATAAATTTAAATCCTAGTTTTTCACTTCTATAGTAACAATGACTATCTTGTACGTTTCTCAGCTACAGTATTGATGGCATTTTTATTTTTGTTTCAAACCGACCAGACAAACCAATCATTGTTTCTTCGTTCACGAAATCCATTTTTGTTTAACAATAATTCCATTTCACAAAATGATTCCAAACAAAGGATATGTCGTGTAACGTATTTTATTTTCTGGAACGTCTTCTTATTCCATAAAATATTTTATTTCTGAAGCTTTAACAACTTATATTTTATGCTTATATTATATGGACAGAATTTACGTTGATGTTAACCTACATAACTTCGTAATTTATATTGGTCAGACGAGAGTGTTTTATAAAAAAAGGAGGGGAGGGCAAGATTCCATCAGACATAAGATAAATACGCCAGTACAGATAGTGCCAAGTAGCGTGAAGCGTCACTTGAGCATGCGCTGTAACGTCTTACCCTCTCCTACTCGACTGTGAGTCTTAAGTACAGTCACCACCAAAAAGTGTTGATCAATACGACTATATAGCAGACGTGAATTAGGTAGGGCAGGCAGCTCTGACTGTACTCCGCCGCGAGAGGGGAAATGTGGTGGGAGCCGGCGTAGGAGACTTACATACTCCCCTCTTTGCGTTCCATCCTAATTGTCGCTATCTGTACCCTCCTGTCTTGTGAACAAACATTTATATTTTTTCCCTACAGTCCCTTTTATTCGCCCGATTTGTATCGTCCGACGTATGTTCTGTGTTTAAATGTCTCCGATTTCTATTTTAGTATAAAATATCGGAAGGGGGGATAAATGAACTCATAGATTTTTTATAAACGGCTCTTCCAATTCATTTGGGAGATAAGGCTAGGTAGGATTGAACAAATACAGTTGACCGCAGCTCTCCAAGTGGCACAGCTGTAAACTACTAGCATTGAAATTGTGTGCGTTTCATTCTTCCGCTAGCAAATATAGGGCATTGTCATAAAAGTGGAAACTGGAGGGTTACATACGTATTCCTGACTGTAAACTTACTGAAATGACAATGCGTGACAATTTAAAAGAGTATGTGTTATTAAACACAGCTTTCTCTCACATATTCAAAATCAATATTTTATTTTTCTAGTATACTTTTATACATTCTATATTTTTTGCTTTTATAAAGCTGAACTATATTTGCTAGCTGAAGAAAGAAACTCACACACACTCAACGCTAGTAGTTTATAGCTCTGCCACTTGGATAGGTGCGTTCAACTCAGAAATATTTTTTCACTCCTGCTTCACTTTAAAAACTCCCTTTCGTTCGATAAAACTCAAAACGTTGTATAATGTAAACAATAGTTTCAGTGACATACCACAGCAGTAAAACAGCTGATATATTATCAGCTGATTTTGAACATCTGAAATAAATATCTGTTTTGTATTTATTTTGTTTAGAAATAAAAGCTCAATAACTAGGCCTATACAGATAGTGCCAAGTAGCGTGAAGCGTCACTTGAGCATGCGCTATAACGTCTTACCATCTCCTACTCGACTATGAGTCTTCAGTACAGTCACCACCAAAAAGTGTTGATATACAATCAACACCTAAGCAGACATGAATTAGGTAGGGCAGGCGGCTCTGACTGTACTCCGCCGCGAGAGGGGAAATGTGGTGGGAGTCGGCGTAGGAGACTTGCACACCCCCTCTTCGCGCTCCATCCTAATTGGCGCTTTCTGTACCATTGCGGAAGTGATACATTTCGTTAACACGCTCACTGCTACGCAAATTTCGTATTCCCTACGATAGGAGCTAACCTTTCATTTTGTATAGTTACAGCCTAAATGAGTAGAAATGGCTTTAATTTTTATTTTCGAACCTTTCTACGTAATAATCACTGATATTTTAAAGCGGACCCACATGCGCGTTCGTAGCGCATAGGCTTAAAATTGGCGTGCGAAGCACGCGAATGCTCTGCGTATTAAAATATCTCCCAACACGGGGCTTGGCGAGCGAAGCACGTAATGCATTGTGTATTGAAAATACTCCCAATATGGGGTGCGTGCAATGCACTGTGCGTCGGCCGCTTCTCATAGTGTTCAGTGTTAAGCTCACACGAGCCAATATGGTTGGCTAGTACATCAAGCAAAAGTCTCTCCTTGTATAAAAATAAACTACAAACTAGTATAAACATACGTACTTTATAAATACACAGCTACTTGTTAGTTCGCATTGTGCATCCGAAGCAGGAATGAAGACCGTAAGAAGGTTAACCATTCTTAATTTGTTCCCAAATATTTCACCCAGATCATTTTGACGTACCTGAAACAGAACATATTATTTTTAATATTTTCTATTTATTTTTATTGTCCTACATCTACTTGGCAGGAACGGGAACAGGTCTCAGATAACGACTTGTTATCAGTTCCCGCACCGATCGTTGATCACAGATCACAACTATTCACTGCGTACTGTGAGATCGAGGAAACAGTGATAACTAACTCTGAAATGAATTAACTGTGACAAAGCAACAGTTCTGTGATTAAGTTCCCCTCTCTACACAGTTTGTTATTTTCAACCTACATTTAGGGCATCGGATCGGATTGGTTTGTAAAGCCGCGTTTACACCGGAGTTGACAACAAAATGTTTAAAACATTTGTTGACAACAAACAAAATGTTTAAAACATTTGTTGAAAACAAACAAAATGTTTAAAACATTTGTTGACAACAAACAAAATGTTTAAAACATTTGTTGACAACACTTGTTGACAACACTTGTTGACAACACTTGTTGTCAACACGGGTTGAAAACAAATGTTTGTAACAAGGTGTATTTTAAGACTATAATTTCGTTTGCAACATTTTTGAACTTGATCGCCACTTTTGAAAATTGAAAAATGAGCATTCCCACTTTAGTTTGTACTTCGATCTTGCTGAGATTCATCTCCTGCGAGATGTCAGCCCACGCATAATTTTTCAAATTCTTGATCTTATAATCAGCGATAGACTGATTCCATAAAGCAGGATATTCCCGGTACAAATAAATGAGTTTAAGTGCTTGATAACCCCACTCCATTTCATTCGTGTTTTCCATTGTACTGATGACAATAAACGCAAAACACAATAAACGGTACCAGAAACTGGCCCATACTTTCTCATAAACATATTTAAATTATTGAACAGATTCACTGTGACTTCATAATTATATTAAATTAGGAAAGGGATACATTAAAATAGGAGAGTAATTAATAAATGAGTAACCCCAAAATGAGTTATTATTATTAGCTAAACGAGAATTTTTAGAAAGATGCAGTTTTTTGCATATGGTAGGGTACATTAAGGGTCTGCTCCAGTGAAAATGAAATGGATTTTTATCCCATAAGAGCAATGTTAAATTTCAAACCATTTATTTCGTTTACTTTTTATCATAAAATTGTTTGCAATGTCTCATTTTAAGCACAGTCACAATACGCATCCGTCTTGCAATTTACATTTTTAAAAATTTCTTTCAATTGTCAAGTAACTGACATTTAGTAAGTACAAAGTTTGAATTTTTTTCCTAACACAATAACAAATTATAATGAAAAATAATTTGCAAGCCGGATCCGAAATTTTATAAAGAATATTCAGTTTTTTTTTTCAACACTCAATTACAAAAGATAGACTTATAAAATGGTTTGAAATGAGGCAATGTCAAAGCGTTCAGCTGCAAGAAATTGCACTGTTTGGATAGGGATACAGTGATACCGGAAGTGCGTTTCCTGTTGCTTTCTCGTTTACTGGAGCAGACCCTTACGGGCTACAAATAACCCAAATTTCATCAAAATCTATAGAGCCGTTTTTTTATAAAACAATAATAACTGTTTTTTGGGGGATTTTTGGCCAAAAAGGGGTTTGTTTTTCAAAATTTTCATAACCCTTTTTCGTACATCTATACAGGCCTAAGTGACATGTTTGGTGCAAATTTGTTCGAAATTGATCGAATAGTTATCTCTCTAGCTTTGTATACATACAGACATATAGGCAGACATACAGACATACATTTTGGAAAACCACTTTTTTGGACCCAGGGGGTCCCAAAACGGATATTTCCACAAAAATTTCAACATCGATTTTTTGCGATCACTATACTTTCTCTATACTATAGCCTAGTATAGTACTGGCACAAGCGACAAAATATAGCGACTACAGCAGACTGGAGTGGCGACGGCGGGGCAAGGCGCGGGGTCCACAAAGCAGATATGTTGTGGTTTTAGTGCTGGTACGAGCGGGGGGGGGGGGGGGCGGGGGGGGGGGTGTAAAACCCCCGGGGGTACTAAAAAAATTTTTGTAAACAAATGTTCTGAACACCTTGATCTTGACCGACTTCTAGTAGAAAACATAATTTCTGTTGCAAACACTGCAAAACTGTTTACAACATCGAAATGTTGTCAACAAAAAACTAGCGTTGTCTGGATTGTTTTAAACGCGTCTGACTTACAGAAGGTGCTCAAAATGCTCAGAAGGTGCTTACCGAAATCCGATTGGAAAACTAAGAGATGGGTGGCTGGTAAAAGAAGCGTTTCTGGACCTGTGATAATTGGAAGTTGTTTCTTTATTTTGACCCTAATGCTAACTGAACCATCTCCGCGCATTACATTATCATTCTGTTTATTGGCTTTGGTTTTGCATACGAAAGCTAGTACCTTAGTTATACTGCAACGTACGGAAAGATGTTATCAGGAAAACAAGACATTTTATTAAAACAAACAAATATCGCAAACACACAACAAATGTATCGCCGCGGGGAAACGGTACGTGATTTTATTACCGTGTACCAGTTTGTTTATTCTGTCACCATGTGCAGTTTCCCAGCGGTTGTCACTGAATGACCTCGCCACAGGTAATATGTTTTCAAGGCTGTTGTTGAAAACATAGTTTAAACTATAATATTATTTAACGATTCCAATATAATGTATTCAAATACAGGCTGTCTCGGAACTGTACCAATATCAATGAGTCTCTAGTTTTTACGTAATTGAAATGTTTGATTTTTTTATCTACTTTATAGATGATATGATAATATGTCTCCTTTTTACTTTCTCACCCTATTCCTACGTAGTATATTTAGAAAGTATTGTTTTTGTCCAAATTTTCGAATTTGAATTTTTAGTTTGATTATCTGTTTTTGTGCTATCTGAAACCCAAACAATTGTTTTTTTTGTGATGTCTGTCCGTGTGTCTATTACGATGTGTACAGAGCTGGAGACCATACCAACGGTCCGATTTTTATGAAATTTGGTATGTAGGTGTAGTTCTGGAATAGCTCTATGGTTTAAATTTTTTTTTTTTTATTTCAGATTTTTAAGGGGTTTTACCCCACAAAAATGGCCACAAAACGAGAAAAATCAAAATTTCTCAAAAACGGCACTAACGATTTTGATAAAATTTGGCATATTGGTAGCCCGTAATGTACCATACCGTATGCAAAAAACCGTATCTTTCTAAAAATTCTCGTTTAGGCAATAATAATAATAATATCTGATTTTTTGGGTTTTTTTTTGCCAAAAAGTGGGTTGTTTTTCAAATTTTTCAAATCAGTTTTTTGTGCATCTATACAGGCCTAATTGACATGTTCGTGCACATTTTGTCGAAATCGATCGAACAGTTTTAATAATAATAATATAATATGGATGTGTGTTACATGCATCTAATATTTTCCATGGTATGTCCTACTTTTGCAATTCTAAATAACCACCACCTATGCTACTCTTGGTAAGGTATAAAGTTTCAAATGGGAGAAAGTATTTGGTAGTTATCTGGTACCGTTTATTTATTTTGCTGTGGTCTATAAAATTGTCGATAGCGATGCATCGCGATCGTGCTGCAGGTGAACCCATATGAACAAATCCAATAAAACCGCTCATTAATTCAACTATGATAATTTAACTTTAATTAAAGTCAATATTTTACTAGCGTAATAACATCAAGCACAATGGAAAAACTAATTTATTTCATTATAAACCAATTAAACAGTGGATGTTTTTCAATAGAGTTTCCTCTCGATATTTGGCTAGTGTTACATTGTCAATGTTTATTATCAATTCATTAATTTCTAACGATGATACTTTTTACAAAACGCAAGCCCTCTTTATAGTTTACATTCAGACAGGAGTTTCTAAACATAAAAGCCCTCGTGAAAATTAAGCTCTCTAAAGGTGAAAGGAACACTTTTGAAAGAAATTAATTTACAGTGTTTTTGAATAAAATACGGTTGGTTACAAAACGAAACCATAGATTTGAATACGTGCTCTCGTTTTTATTTGTATGCTCTACAAGCTGTGCAGTATCAATAGAGAGCGTCAGTGAATAGCGAATACGACACTAACAGCTGAGATGTCAAGAACTAAGTGAGCATTATCTGTGCGCGATGCTCGTAATTTTCTCTAAAACGTACAATTTGTATGAAAATAATTCGACCACGCAGATGAACCGCTGACGTGAGTTGGGCAAATATCCAAAATTAAGTTTATAGGCCTATGTTTCGGGGTTTCAAGCAACAATTTCGGAAATAGATCTATTCACGACGGTGCTGAATGGCTGTAAAATGCTTCGCACGCCATTCCGCACATTGGGAGTATTTTCAATACACAATGCATTGCGTGCTACGCACGCCAACCCCACGGTAGAATCCACTACATGGCTTTGAACCGGGTACTTCTATGGTATTTTACGTTTTGATCGATTTTGGGGGAACCAAGCGAGCTATAAGGTCGCGTAAAAAAACAAAATGTGCAGAATAACATCCTACATTTATATTTGTAGAAAAACTCTAAAAAAACGTCCATTCTCGTAGGGACAATCTAAACAAATAGTTACTTCCTGTCAAAAAACGTGCTTCCGGTTGTTGGATTTTTTTTGGCTAACGAACTCGTCCGAGCGACGTAGACAACTAATATGAGTACCAAATTTGAACCAAATCGGACTTAATTCGCTAGAGTGCGAACACATATATTCATATGATTTTTAATGACACCCCAAAACGTGTTCTGGCGACTATGCTCGGTGCTCATTTGCTACTCCCGACCTTGGGTCTTACCATAAGGGCCACTGCAATCGCTCATTTTTCCTATGGAAATTCGCTAATAAGTAAAGATGGCTGCTACAGTCCACCTAATGGACCCTTGATGCATAGACTTGATATAAAGATATGCCTCCCTTCCATCTCTGCTGGGGTCTATAAAACTGCCGTTTTACTCTCTCTTACATCTTGGTTAGCGATGCATGTGTACGCTCGGGCTGCGGGTGATACTTGGATCAAGGAGTACGCATGTCATTCGAAGAGAAAATATTTAGTTTGCTTCGCTAGTACAACAGTTTAAAACACCCGACACATTAAACTAAAGATTGTTAGTTGTTATAGATAATATAGTCGAGATGAAAGTTAGCGCTTTTTCTAACCTGTTTTCAAAATGTTTCACTCTTACCTGGGGACCAACAATAATAAACAGGTACAGTACTTAACTAGTAGTCACAAACTGATACAAGAGTATTATCATAACACGTATATTCTATACTAATATTATAAAGAGGTAAAATTTGTTTGTATGTAAGGGGGGGGGGGTAATCTCTGGAACTACTGAACCGATTGAAAAAATAGTTTTACTAATAAAAAGCTACACTATCGCTGAGTAACATAGGCTATAATTCATTTTGGTAAAAACATTTTTTATTTCAATATTATTTGTAAATTTAGTCGTGAAAAATTGTTTAGGTTAGGTCTATTCTGAAGATTCAATACATGTATTAAATTTGTAACCATTTGAATAAACTAACAGATAAAACAGCTGTTTGCTCCAATATTTCCATTAACCGTTGATTTTAAACTTTGAAGCAAATATTTGTATTTCTAACTTTTAGGTTCGGTTTTTATTAAAGTGTAGACCTGAGCCTTGCTGGTTTTGTAAACCTTTATAGCTGCTGTTATAAAATATACGAAATAATATGATTTGAACATTTAACATTATTTACCATCTTAGCTTTGGGGTTATTATTATTCCTACACCTTTATTATAAAGAAAACATAACATTATTTTGTGTATAGAAGGTTCCAACGGGGTAGGCGTGAATAGCACGCAGGGGTTTCTCCTAGTATATTATAATTTTACAAGAGCCTTACGGAAAAATTAAACAGCTGCCGTTTTTATCAGAGCGTTTTCTCTGACAATAACCAATACTTTTTTATAATGCGCATAGAAAAGAAATATAACCCTTTAGACAAGGCTTTCCAATCATTAAAATACTCTTTTAAAAAAATACAAAGTGCACGTAACATTCGATTATTTAAGTACTCTAAAGGTGAAAAAGGAACTTCTGAAAGAAATTAATTTCCTGTGTTAGTTAATAAAATAGTTAATTACAAAAAGAAACCATATATTTGAACACGTAGTCTCGCTTTTCACTATAATAAAAATGCAATAAGAGAATAATTCGATCTCGCAGCTGATCCGAATATATTAGCAGAATTTGTTTCTTTCTAGGCCTAACCTAAAATTATTGCACAGTACCGGGAGACCGAGCTTTGCTCGGATAAGAGGAAACTTTTATATGATACTAGCTGACCCGTACGGCGTTGCTAGTGGTGGTTGGTATTTTCAGTCTTTTTAACGTAATTGTATTCTTTTTAAGTGTTCAGTCAGTGAGTGGTATTTGGCTTTTATATATATATATATATATATATATATATATATATATATATAGATCTCAAATAATAAAAGCACTATTGTCATAATAATAAAAGATCTGAAATTATGATTTTAGTAACTTTGACCCCCCAAACCCCTACTAAAATTTCGAAATTTTTCAAACCCTTTCTTAGTGAGCATCTATGGCCCTAGAGGAAGCTACATACAAAATTTCATTTCAATCCGTTCGGTAGTTATGAAGAAATTGTGATTTAATAACTTTAATTCCCCCAAACCCCCCTAAAATTTTGAATTTTTTGAAACCCTTTCTTAGCGGGCGCCTATTGCCCTAGAGGAAGCTACATACCAAATTTCATTCCAATCTGTTCGGTAATTTTAGAGAACCAAATTTCATTCCAATCTGTTCGGTAATTTTAGAGAAATGGTGATTTAGTAATTTTTACCCCCCAAACACCCCTAAAATTTCCAATTTTTTAAAACTCTTTTTTATTGAACACTTATGGCCCTAAAGGAAGCTACATACCAAATTTCATTTCAATCCGTTCTGTAGTTTTGAAGAAATCGTGATTTAATAACTTTGATCCCCCCAAACCCCCCCTAAAATTTCCTATTTTTTAAAACCCTTTTTTAGTGTACACTTATGGCCCTAGAGGAAACTACATACCAAATTTCATTCCAATCCTTTCGGTAGTTTTGAAGAAATCGTGATTTAATAACTTTTATCCCCCCAAAACCCCCTAAAATTTCGAATTTTTCCAACCCCCTTCCCAAACACTCCCTAAAATTTCGAATTTTAGCAAACCCTTTCTAAGTGAGCACCTATGGCCCTAGAGGAAGCTACAAACCAAATTTCATTCAAATCCATTTGGTAGTTTTGAAGAAGTCATTTTTGAAGTGATAAATTCTATTGGCCCGTTGGGCACTTTCGACTTGGCTATGTTTTCGAAATCTCGCGACACGCCAGATTTCTCGCGAGATCTTGCATCACGCCAGATTTCCCGCGAGATCTCGCATCACGCCAGATTTCTCGCGAGATCTCGCGTCACGCTTTTGTTTAGACACAAGTCAGATCGTGGAGAGGGAATATTATTAATACATTATTTACATTTATTAGCATAGCAATCAAATTAACACATAAGAATTAGTTAATATAATATAACAGCTGATTTCGCCCATCATCTGTAATTCTTAAACAAAACCCAGCGTAGATTATATTTTGGGGTTATGTTTACAACTTCAACCATTAAAATTTCTTGTGATGTTAATTTTCTTATATATTAGTTATACAACTAATGTAGGCTTCTATAACTATAAGTTATATGGGCTTCTACACGTTACAGTATAAGATTTGCTTTGGGGTTATAAACTGTATATAAAACTAACCTTTGATCATCAATATATTCGTTTATACAAATTTAAAGAAGGATACCTACTGTAAACATTCGTACATCTTTATATAACATATTTGATTATTAATTTATTTACTGTAATATTAACAACTTCTAAATCATTTGATCTATCAATATGAAATAAAAGGTAACTAAAAGATAATATTTTTACCTTTCTTTAAATATATAATAACGGATATAAATAAACAATTTGAACAAATAGGCCTACAGTTTTATAATCCTTATAATTGTACACATTTACCGAGTTAAAAAACCCTTAGTCATAGAAGTTATCACTTCCAACGTGTGGTCTTAAGCACACCCAGTTAATTTTTAATAACTTTAATCCCCCCAAACCACCCTAAAATTTCAAATTTTTTCAAACCCTTTCTTAGTGAGCACCTATCGCCCTAGAGAAAGCTACATACCAAATTTCATTCCAATCCGTTTGGTAGTTTTGAAGAAGTCATTTTTCAATAACTTTGATACCCCCCCAAAACCCCCTAAAATTTCGAATTTTTTCAAACCCTTTCTTATTGAGCACCTATGGCCCTAGAGGAAGCTACATACCAAATTTCATTCCAATCCGTTC
>JAGFPH010005325.1:80364-93481 GCA_018207615.1 Philaenus spumarius
GTGATACTGTTGTAGTTTTAATTTGTAGTTTTACTTTATTTACTCTTTCATAGGCCTAGTGCCTGGGTTTATGTACCGTTAGTTTTAATCACTTAAGGGTCGGCTCTAGCTGTCGGCCATGTTGGTTGACACTCCATAAGACCAATGTTAAATTAAAATCCATATTTTTCCTTTATTTTTGATCGGATAATTATGAACGATATGTCATTTTAAAGCTATGGCCAATACGCATGCAAATGGCTTTTCCAAAATTAAGAAAAACGTTTTGTTTAATATTTATTAACAATTTAAAAAATTAATTTTTAATAATTTTTTATGTTGTCACTATTAGTTATAGCGAAAAAGTACCAAGCCATTTGCATAAAGAATTTCGTCCCCAAGAGTTTGGTATTTTTTTGAAAACGCTATTTGAACAATTGCGGGTTTTAAATGGATTTAGGCTGAGCAATGTCCGTGTAACCTACCACCGCTATAGGGTGACTTTAAATATTTTTTTACGATGTAACTATTAATTATAACGAAAAATTATCAAGCCATTCGGATGAAGAATTTTGTCCCCAAGAGTTTGGTATTTTTAAAAAAACGCTATTTGAACATTTTCGGGTTTTAAATGGATTTAGGATGAGCAATGTCCGCGTAACCTACCGCCGCTACGCTGGAGTCGCAGGTTGCTTTCTGTTTTACTAGAGCCGACCCTTAAGAACGGGAATTGATTTGTATTCCCGAAACGTTGTGTTTGATAATTTAACACACAAATGATGGCAAATGTCCGAACAAGAAATTATAATAAAACTATGAATAGGTTGTATTTCTACTAAGACTTAAAAACTTATTTTATTATAATCTAACGTATGAACAATTACTGTTTAGAATACACATCGTTCCGATCAAGGTTCAAATTAAAAACCATAATGTTGATTACCCCAGTGTACGTACAATTATTTCTCGGTTTTATTTATTTATAACACTCGACACAAATTCGAATTCACTTCACGTTATTTCATCACCACGTAACGAGATAAAATTGGTTGAATGTGACTATTCAAAAGAGGGTAAATTAAAAAAAAAGAAACATGGCACCAGAAACTCAAGTTGACACAATAATTACTGTAACTTTCAATAGGTGGCGACACCATCTCTTCACATAAGTGAGTGTAAATTACTAGTTGATTGTGAAGAACTCGGCGTTAAATGTATTTTGTGAACGCGTGAATAGAGGCAACAAGTTGGGAGCGTAATTGCTGCAACCACCAGGGCGGTTATTACATTGGTCCAGAGTTGTCGAGGCAAGTAAACACGTGAGGCTAAACCATTTGCTATGTATTCAAATTATCTTTCATTCAGTGACAGTCTATATACATTACATAACTTTGTTTGCTCAATATTTTAAAATTATTATCATTTATTAGCGAATTTCCATAGGAAAAATGAGCTATTGCAATGACCCTTATGGTGAATTCTAAGGTCGGGATTGGGTAATAAGCACCTATCATGGTCCCTAGAATACGTTTTGGGGTGTCATTAAATATTATATATTTATATGTTTACGTATATGTATGTTAAGGCTCGGCTCTCCACATTCAAAACGGCGACGTTGGGCACCAATTTCAATGTTAAATAACGAAAACATACATTCACTATTAAGCATATTTTTGTGCTGTTTTTGTTAAAAAACGAAAGTTGTATTTTTTTTCTTAAAGTAAAATAGATTGTGGGTGTTGATTGCTAAGGATTTTTGCAATATCTCTTTTTGAAACTGAGTAACAAATTTATAAAGTTTACTATTTTTTACTATTAATATCATACGTTTATGAAAACAATAAAAGGGTTTCTGAAAATCGGCAATCAACATCCGCATATGACAGTACTTCAAAATGAAACAAAATTTTTAAATTTATTCCACGAATTAACGGAAAAAAATGACTTATTCTGTAGCATTGCTCTTATGGGAATAAGATTCAATATGGCGGGCAGGGAAGCGCCCCCTTAAACTGGTTTCAGACCTCCACTGTCTACTAATTGACCAATCTCCCTACTGCCTTTAACTTCAAAAATATTTTAGAAACTCCTACTTAGAATACTCCAGCCTCTTATAGAAGAAAGGAAACTGATTCCTGACCACCAATTCGGTTTCAGAAGGAAACACTCAACCATAGAGCAGGTTCATAGAATCGTCAATATAATCGAAAAGCCGTTCGAAGCCAAGCAAGTCTGTTCAAGTGTATTCCTAGACGTGTCACAGGCTTTTGACAAGGTATGGCACCGGGGGCTTCTACATAAACAGTATAGCACATTGAGCTACGAGTGGCACCTCATTCTAAAGTCTTATCTATGAGGTCAGCACTTTATAGTTAAGTTGAAGATGAGTACTCCGAGGTTAAATGACACATGCTGGAGTTCCCCAAGGAAGTGTTCTGAGTCCGGTGTTGTGCTTGCTTTACACGCGGGATATACCAGTGATGGATAATACTACTATGGCTACCTTTGCGGATGATTATGGTAATTGCGGAAAATGTGGAAGACGCAACCAATAAATTGCAAAATGCTGTTAATGAAATTACTAAGTGGACAAAGAAATGGAGGATCAAGCTGAATGAGAGTAAGTCGGTGCATGTAAATTTTACGAATCGTAAAGTTGTCCCAGTCGCAGTCACTATCAACTCACAAATAATTCCAAATGCGAATACAGCTAAATATCTTGGTATGACCTTAGATCCAAAACTTAGGTGGAAAGAACATGTCAAAAAGAAAAGGCAGGAGTTAAATATTAAATTGAAAAAGATGCAGTGGCTGTTGGGAAGACACTCCCACCTCTCTTTGCACAACAAGTCGATAATGTATAAGCAAGTACTAGAGCCTGTGTGGACTGTATCCAACTGTGGGGTTGCACCAAGAAAACAAACATCAAAATGATACAAACCTTTCAAAATAAAGTATTGCGTAGCATATGTAACGCTCCGTGGTATGTAAGGAACGATTACATTCATCGGGACTTAGGAATACATACTGTTGTAGAGAAAATTAAAACAAGAGCAACAAAACATAGTAAGAGATTGACTACACATACTAACGTGGAAGTTTTGCCGCTCCTCAGTTCCAGTCAGGATCAGCGCAGATTGAAGAGGACAAAGCCTTATGACTTGATGTGCTAGTGGGGGCTGATGAGCCAGATCTTGGACATACGTCCATGCTATATTTGTTTGTATAAAGATAAATTACTTGATGAGTCATGTGACTTAGTTGTAAATTAAAAAAAAAAAATGTTTAAACATACCGCATGAAAATTGGTCCGATAGATCTTCTGAATAGATATCAATAAGGTTGTAACCTAAAAAATAAGCAAAAAACGTTGCTCTTATAAATAGTACCAGGAGACCGAGCTAAAGCTCGATTATAAGCAGGGCCTAGTTCGCTCACGTCAATAACTATTATTGCAAATTTCCGTGAACATCGTTTAGATTAGGCCTATAACATTAAACAACTAAATAAAGGGTATGTTTATTTAGCAGAAGTATTCGTTACCATGGTAACTATAAATAGATACAAAATTAGGCCTTACCTCTGATAAAATACAGTTTAAAAGAAAACAGATGATTATTGTAATGGCATTGAAAACATTTGCATCAGCTGTGCTTCGTTTAAAAGAAAACAGATGATTATTGTAATGACATTGAAAACATTTGCATCAGCTGTGCTTTGTTTAAAATGGACAAATTTCACTTTTTAATTTAATAAAAAGACGTAGAAAACGAATTTTCCCAGACTGGTGACCATTTCCAATCGATTTCTCGTGGCCAAAAGCCCAATATAAAATCAAAAAATCAAAAATCCTTAGACGGAGATTCCAGATTTATTTAGCAGACAGACAATTATCTCTCGCTTTAGAAGATAAGATACCGATAAAAGAAAAATCACTTTTCATAATTTTTTTATAATAATTACATTTTATTTTATTTTAAACAAACCGCGTGCAAATTGGCCCTGTAGATATTCAGAAATAGGTATGAATTCGGTTTTAACCTAAAACTCATTTACGAGCATAAGTCTTCAAGAAAACAATTAATACGTATGTCGAAATCTATCATACAAAAATACCAAAGAGAAACAACTTAAAATTTAATGTAAAATCCGAAAACACCATATTTTGTTTAGGGGTTCTGAAACACGTTTCTGAAGCGGTAACTTTCTTCAGCCATATCGTCGAATCAAGTTTAAAATTTAATTTGGCATAATTTACATCTTCATATCATAAACAACACCACATCATACTACGAAATCCGTATACAAACATCTGGTGTGCACATCACACAACTTTCCTTACCAAAATAGATGCTGTATTAATTACCAAATTTTTCGAGCGAGAGATTGATGATACCATTTTCGAGTTAATAGGAGTATCCGTTTCGAAGAAAGCGGTACTAACTTCAAAACGGTTAATCCCACGGACCTGATTTTGGTCTCAATCGATTTCTCACCCCCAAAAATGTCAAGGTCGATACCAAACACGGCTAGTTTAAAAAAAGTAATTTTTGCCCCCAAAAAGGGCGTTTTTGGGGTCAATTTTTGAAAAAATGGAAAAAGTTGAGTGGGGTATCTTTTTTGACATTCTTTTGGACGCTGAATCGAATGAGAATTTTCAAGTCGATAGGACCAGCCATTTCGGAGATACAAACAAAATAACTTGCGTTTTTGTAATGACTTTTTTCAACGAATTTTTAAGGGTATATAGCGTACATAGCGTGTTAAGGGGGTCTGAGTAGAGTATGTTAGCAAAGTTTAATCAAAATCGTTAGAGGGGTTTTGGAGTAAATACCAAAAATGTGCTAAAAACTGGTCCCACGGTAAGACACCACCTCCGATTTGCTTCAAATTTACATGGGTTTAATTGTTTACGTGTTTGAAGATATCCTGTAAATTTCAGTTCGATCCGTCCAGCCGTTTGCCCTGTGCACTCCGGACACACACACACACACACACACACACACACAGACACACAGACAGACCAATTGCCAAAAATGCATTTTTTGGACTCAGGGGGCCTTGAAACGTAAAGATATTATGAAAATTCGACATCGAATTTTTGGGTCGATCGCAATACTTACCTTACCTAGTATAGGGTAAGGAAAGTAAAAAGGTGAACATAACAATATTTTAAGTTTACAGCCAAACTGAAAAATCGCAACAGTTTCCAAAATTTGAAACTGATTTTGAAATTTCACGAGAATGTAACAGTTTGCGTGGTATCGATACTGTATAATAGTTTTCATCACGAGGACCAAAAGCGATTGTGTTCGGTGCGAAATTCGATTAAGCACAGAAAAAAACACTTTCCCTTTTGAACTTGGTAATATCTTTCCCATTACTTTTCTAGCATCTTTTATAACACTTTCAGGAATTTATATTTCACGATCTTGCGTTGTACATATTTGTTTTCAAGTTCGCAAACATAACTTATGCAACAATAACAAAGTTTGAGGTTAACTGAAAAAAATATCAGCTGATTTTTTGGCGCGCTTTTATGAATGAGGCGACGAAAAACGAAGACTTTACGGATCAATTTCAGGATCAAAAACAGCTGTTTGTGAAGTATGATAAAATAGTATATTTCATCACTAGGACCGAAAGTGACGCCTTTCGATGGAGGTAAAGTTTAACGGAAAGTGAGCGAGGATCGAAAAGCCACTTTTGACCCGTGTGATGAACGATACTTTTCATATTATATACTAAACATATTATATATTAGATACTTTCATCATATTAATAATATTATTTTTTTCAAAATAACCTATCGTTTCTCAGAAACATTCCTGTAGTACAATGACAACACAGTTTACGTTTAGAGCACTAACTGAATTATTGAAATCAGCTGATTTTAATATCAATAGCGTTGCAAATAAGAACCTTCCATAATTCTAAGAATTTATAAATATAGATTTTTTAGGGAAAAAAATGTTTTATTCTGTCCTTATGTTATCGCTTTCAATAGAATACCCACGAAAATTACACCTAAAATTTTTAAAGTTTACTAAATTAGTTGGAACAGCTGATATCAAATCATCGGGTAATATTAATAGACACAATACACTACTACCGATACTGATACATGAAGAATCGTACTGATGTACTCTTTAGCGAATTTCCATAGGAAAAATGAGCTATTGCAGTAAAAAGACCCAAGGTCGGGATTAGCAAATGAGCACCGATCATGGTCCCCAGAACACGTTTTGGGGTGTCATTAAAATTCATATATATATATATATATGTATATATGTGTTCGCACTCTAGCGGCCGCATTTTAAGTCCGATTTGGTTCAAATTTGGTACACATGTTGGTTGTCTACGTTGCTCGGACGAGTTCGTTAGCCAAAAAAATCCAACCACCGGGGAAGTACGTTTTTTGACATTTTACGACAGTGAAATTTTTTAGAGTTTTATCTAAAAATATAAATGCAGGAAGTTATTCTGCACTTTTTGTTTTTTTACGCAACCTTATAGCTCGCGTGGTTCCCCCAAAATCGATCAAAACGTAAAATACCATAAAAGTACCCGTTTCGAAACCAAGTGGTGCAAACTCACGAGACCACTAGGGGCAAACAAATTCTACTAATATATTGCGTACACACAGACAGCTGTTCAACGCCTTCGTGAGTAGACCTATTTCCCAAATTGTTGGTTGGAACTCTAAAACATAGGCATATAAAATTAATTTTGGAAATTTGCTCAACTCACGTCAGCGGTCCAGCTGCGTGGTCGAATTATTTAAATAATAAATTAAAAGTTATTTATTTAATACTTGCAAATAGTATCCATATGTAGTTTTTATTGTTACTCACGTTTGCTTCTTTGTTAAGGTCTTTATTATATCTAATAAATTAGTAAGACGACATTCTCGTAAAAAAACTCGTGGAGAATCAGCCGTCAGCGCCGCCCTCCCGACAATACGCGATTGGGCTATAACGTAGTCTAATTAACTATGAGTATACTGATAGGGTGGCATCAGAAGACTTAAGTTTTTAGATGGTGTCATTCCGGCTCGGGGCAACACTCAGTAGTAGCTAGACTATAACAGTCCGATTTAAAAACATCGATGTCGAATAATTATTATTGTACATCGATGGATTAAAATAACTTCAAACCTAGCGAAGCGGCTGCGACGGCAGCACAAACTCAACTTCAAATCGTCGATACATTAACAAAATTAGGAATACAATTTTGAAACAAATTCAGTCGGAGTCAGGGACTAATACTTCATAAAAATTTAGTTTTTCATGGATTTGTGATAGTAAGTTTTGACGCCATGTTGTATTTGTCTAACAAACAGGTATTTTTCTATTTATCCTTGAAACCCCTGTGTTTCAACAAATAAAACTTGTTGTTGGTCAAAACGTACCATCACAAGTCAATAAAAAACTACACTTTTATGTAGTACTAGCTGGCCCGACCCGGCTTTGCCGGATAAACAAATCAAAGTTAAATGTATATTAACAAAATATTTATTATATCAATAAATATATTACACTATGTATTTCTTATGGGGACTTTTAGTAATTTTTACCCCCCCAAGCCTCCCCTAAAATTTCGATTTTTTTAAAAAGTCTTTCTTAGCGAGCACCCAGGGCCCTAGAGGAAGCTACATAATAAATTTCATTCCAATCCGTTCGGTGTTTCTTTTTAGTAACTTTGACCACCCAAACCCCCCTGAAATTTTGAATTTTTTAAAACCCTGTCTTAGCGAGTACCTACGGCCCTAGAGGAAGCTACATACCAAATTTCATTCCAATTCGTTTGATGGTTTTTTTACATTAAATTTGACCCCCAAACCTCCCCTAAAATTTAGAATTTTTTGGAAAACTTTTTTAGCAAGCACCTGTGGCCCTAGAGGAAGCTACATACCAAATTTCATTCCAATCCGTTCGGTAGGTTTTGATAAATCGTGATTTAGTAACTTTGACCACCAAAATCCCCCTAAAATTACGAATTTTTTAAAACCGTTTCTTAGCGAGTACCTAGGGCCCTAGAGGAAGCTTCATACCAAATTTCATTCCAATCCGTTCGGTGTTTCTTTTTAGTAACTTTGACCACCCAAACCCCCCTAAAATTTTGAATTTTTTAAAACCCTGTCTTAGCGAGTACCTACGGCCCTAGAGGAAGCTACATACCAAATTTCATTCCAATTCGTTTGATGGTTTTTAGTAGTAACTTTGACCCCCCAAACCTCCCCTAAAATTTAGAATTTTTTGGAATACTTTCTTAGTGAGCACCTATGGCTGCCCTAGGGGAAGCTACATACCAAATTTCATTCCAATCCGTTCGGTAGGTTTTGATAAATCGTGATTTAGTAACTTTGACCCCCCAAAACCCCCCTAAAATTTCGAATATTCGAAAACCCTTTCTTAGTGCGTGTTTAGAGCCTATAAAGAGTATTAGTGCCAAATTTCATGTTTGTAGGCCTCGTGGTTTTGTAGTAACTGTGATGAGTCAATGAGTCAATGGTATTTGGCTTTTATAAGTATAGATTAATCCTTGAATCCGACAGTATTTATTCCTCATTTTGTTAATGTAGCAGCGTTGTGAAATTGAGTTTGTACTGTCGAAGCGTTCGCTCCTTGCCTATTATCCTCTACTATCCACTATTAAAAATGAACGTAAAAATCCTACATATGTACTATTTTTAACATACGTTTTGTATAGTAATAGTTGGGGGTATCGTGGGGGATAGCGTCAGGGGGGGGGGGTTCAAGGTTGCCCCTCTTAAAAAGCCCTAGATCCGGCTCTGTTCAATATTCAGTGAAAGTGACTATAGTGTGATGAAAAGAACATTTATTGGGTTCGGCGGCCATGTTTGATCATTTGGAAAACATTTTTTTAAATCCCACTAAAAATAATAATGAACTCACACATTTAAATACAGTTTTGAATCAATAATATTACATCCTGCTCATAATGCAAGAGACGAACGGATGCTAAATTGACAGTCTTCCATGGATTAGTTCCCAGCTTCGTATTTCTAAACTCGACAAAACATTCTCCATTTACATTCAACTTGTGTTGGGCGTGTAATCAACCTGTGTTGATATTTGTGCACATGTCGACCGATTGACTCAAGAGGGCAGTTTGCGTCGTCCTTCCTGAATACCAAACAGAGGACCCTATTCACTTAGTACGGGCTCTTCTAAAGTCATTATATATTGCGTCCTCGTGATACACCTGCGTCCTGCTGTCAAGACCTGTTTGGAGGACGAGGTTTGGTTTGCGTACTTTACTCTTATCCATTTTTATGTTTTTACCAGTCATCACTCGTGAAAGAACACAGGCGGATTAATTAGATACGCATCACAAAAACATAATTTTAAAATAACAAAATGAGGAAGCACAATATCCATTTCAGAGCTATTACCATGTAAACTATTTTAAAACAATTTACAAAATGAGGAAGCACAATGTTTATTTCAGAGGTATTACCAAGTAAACTGTTTTAACACAATTTACGAAATGAGGAAGGACAATTACTATTTCAGAGGTATTACCAAGTAAACTGTTTTAACACAACTTACATATTGAGGAAGCACAATGTCCATTTCAGAGGTATTACCAAGTGAACTATTTTAACACAACTTGCATAATGAGGAAGCACAATGTCCGTTTCAGAGCTATTACCAAGTGAACTAATTTAACACAACTTGCATAAAGGGAAAGCACAATGTTCATTTCAGAGGTATTACCAAGTAAACTCTTTTAACTCATCTTACAAAATGAGGAAGCACAATGTCCATTTCAGAGCTATTACCATGTAAACTATTTTAAAACAATTTCAAAATGAATAAGCACAATTTTTATTTCTGAGGTATTACCAAGTAAACTGTTTTAACACAATTTACGAAATGAGGAAGGACAACTACCATTTCAGAGGTATTACCAAGTAAACTATTTTAACACAACTTACATAAATGAGGAAGCACAATATCCATTTCAGAGCTATTACCATGTAAACTATTTTAAAACAAGTTACAAAATGAGGAAGCATAATGTTTATTTCAGAGGTATTACGAAGTAAACTGTTTTAACACAATTTACGAAATGAGGAAGCACAATGACCATTTCAGAGGTATTACCAAGTGAACTATGTTAACACAACTTACATAATGAGGAAGCACAATGTCCATTTCAGAGGTATTACCAAGTAAACTATTTTAACACAACTTGCATAATGAGGAAGCACAATGCCCATTTCAGAGCTATTACCAAGTGAACTAATTTAACACAACTTGCATAATGGGGAAGCACAATGTTCATTTCAGAGGTATTACCAAGTAAACTCTTTTAACTCAATTTACAAAATGAGGAAGCACAATGTCCATTTCAGAGCTATTACCATGTAAACTATTTTAAAACAATTTCAAAATGAATAAGCATAATTTTTATATCAGAGGTATTACCAAGTAAACTGTTTTAACACAATTTACGAAATGTGGAAGAACAATTACCATTTCAGAGGTATTACCAAGTAAACTATTTTATCACAACTTACATAATGAGGAAGCACAATGTCCATTTCAGAGCTATTACCAAGTAAACTATATATACTCTGCTACATACACATGTGTACTATATTTAATAGAGCTTGACGGAAAAATGCGTGACGGTAAAATAAAATTCACCTCCCGCAAAATGTTTTGGACGCGGTGCGCCTGAAGAACTTTTGCCTTCAAAACGTTTTCAAACAACACTTAGTATTTTCTAAACCTACCTAACTATGCAGTGGTGATTATTAAGTCGGTTAATCTGTGCAACTGTCAGAACTTTACTATAGTAAGCCCAATATCTTTTTAGTAACAATAAAATATTTTCAAACTATTATACAGGATGTTGCGTAAGTAAAGTGCCAAACTTCGGCAAATGGTTCTGTGGGTAAAAATAAAGAGAAAATTAAGAATAACATTTTCTTTAAAAACGCTTCCTTTTCTAGACATCCGCCATTGTGTACACAATAATTCATATGCAGAGAACGGTTTCACAGATTGAATTCAAACACGGTACGAAGTTTAACCTAACAATGATATATTTTAAGAAATACAAGCGTTTACATTCAGTCGTTAGGTTAAACTTAATGCCAAGTTTGATCTCAATGGGTCGAATCGTTCTCTATAAAAAAAAAATCAAAGCCCACTAAAGAATACCGTTTCTAGGCGGCCAATAGGATGGGCGCGCAGCGTTGCCATAGCTACAAGCCTCGAACACTCCTGGTATTTACACCTCGAGGCTTGTTCGCACAGTTTAAAGAATTATAAATGCGTTGAGTCAGCTGCAGTCAGTTAGAAGCGTGGGAAGAACGTGACAACGTCGCACTACGGCGATTGGAGCGTTCAAGGTCTCGGTGTACACGAGCGCGCCCCTCAACGGTATTCTTTAGTGGGCTTTGATATATATTTGTTTCATCGTTATTTTGGCGAAAAAGGTTTTTTTTTTTAAATTTCAAATTTTTTGGTGCATCTGTACAGTCCTAATTGACATGTATGGTGCAAATTTGATTTAAATCGTTTTCTCTCTAGCTTTGTATACAATCAGACATATAGACAGACATTTTGTAAAAACCACTTTTTTGGACTCAGGGGTCCCTTAATGGATATGTTCACAAAAATCTCAACATCGATTTTTTTGCGACCACTTTACTTTCTATAGTATAGTGAGAAAGTAAAAGGAAAATTGCTGATGTTTCGGGATGAGTGGGGACGGAGTTAGGGTTGCTACTCTCTTTAAAGTTATTCTTAGAAAATATATTGTAGGTTGGTTCGAAACAGCCAGCTCTTACTTGTATTAATCTGTACTTATAAAAGCCAAATACCATTGACTCATTGACTCATCACTGCTTCTCCAAAACCACGAGGCCTATAAACATGAAATTTGACACTAATGCCTTTTATAGGCTCTAGACGCGCACTAAGAAAGGGTTTCCGAAAATTCGAAATTTTAGGGGGGTTTTGGGGGGGGGGGGTCCAAGTTACTAAATCACGATTTATCAAAACCTACCGAACGGATTGGAATGAAATTTGGTATGTAGCTTCCTCTAGGGCCACAGATGCTCGCTAAGAAAGGGTTTAAAAAATTCGAAATTTTAGAGGGGTTTGGGAGGGGTCAAAGTTACAAAATCACGATTTTTCTAAAACCATAGAACGGATTGGAATGAAATTTGGTATGTAGCTTCCCCTAGGGCCATAGGTGCTCGCTAAGAAAGTTTTGTTTTAAAAATTCGAAATTTTAGGGGAGGTTTGAGGGTCAAAGTTACTACAAAAAAACCATCGAACGGATTGGAATGAAATTTGGTATTTATCTCCTCTACTTCCCTAGGTACTCGCTAAGAAAGGGTTTAAAAAATTCGAAATTTTAGGGGGGTTTGGGGGGTCAAAGTTACTAAAAAGAAACACCGAACGGATTGGAATGAAATTTACTATGTAGTTTCCTCTAGGGCCCTAGGTGCTCGCTAAGAAAGAATTTAAAAAAAAAATCTAATTTTTAGGGGAGGTTTGGGGGGGGGGGTCAACGTTACCAAAAATCCCCATAAGAAATACATAGTGTAATATATTTATTGATATAACATATTTTTTGTTAATATACATTTACCTTTGATTTGTCTATCCGTGCAAAGCCGGGTCGGGCCAGCTAGTTTGGTATTAAATTGAACATATGTTTAGGTTATTTACAAATTGTATGTTAATTGATTGTTTTTCTTCGTTTAATTTTTATTTTATTGTATCGTACAGACTGTGTACTAACGTTTTTTGATTTGTAAATAATGTTATGCCATTGACGAATCAATAAACATGTAAATTCATATCCTGTACACAATTACTCAATACAACAAACATCCACTTGCCCTCCATTATTCGATAGCATTAGTAGATATAGGGGCAGTACGCCGAGACGGTCAAAGGTCACGGTCCAAAGGTCAACCTGGGAATAGCGCTAATTTTTGGCTTCTTAAGTAAACAAAGATAAGATAAGTAAACAAAGATAAGGATTGTGTCAACAAAGATAAGGATTAAGTAAACAAAGATAAGGATTAAGTAAATAAAGATAAGAAATAATGCTAATTTTTGACTCCTTGTGTCAACAAAGATAA
>JAGFPH010005326.1:0-11470 GCA_018207615.1 Philaenus spumarius
AAAAAATAAAAAGTAATGAAGTGAATATCGGGTACACTAATTGTGTTTTAAATTTGGCATAAGATTTGGAGTTTCGAGGCTCAAAAATCCGCCCCTTAATGAGTTTTCCCAAATCTGTCAACATTTTCAGGTTTCGAAGCGCATCCAATCCCCCTTCCGTCCACCTTATGGTTTACTTTTTCTATGTATATTTTAAGAAATAAATATACAAAATTTCAGGTCTCTTCCTCTTTAAGGAAAGTATAACAATCTAAGGGGATTTCAACCCTTAAATCAAATTGAATTGTAGCCTTTTTTACTCAGGGATGGTGTAGCTTTTTATTAGTACAATCATTTTTTCAATCGGTTCTGTTGTTCCAGAGATTACCCTCTACATACAAACAAACAAATTGTACCTCTTTATAATATTACTATAGGCTCCGCACGCCAACCCCGTTGGAACCTTCTAAACACATAATCGTGTTATGTTTTATTTATAATAAAGGTGTATAAGAATAACCTCAAAACTAAGATGGTAAATAATGTTAAATGTCCAAATCAAATTATTTCGTATATTTTACAACAACAGTTAAAATAAAGGTTAAAAGAACCAGTAAGGCTCAGGTGTACACTTTATCAAAAACCTAACCAAAAAGTTACTCACTATCAATTACCGTGTATTATCAATAAATATGACTACTAGGTGTCTTATTTATTTTTAGCTAGGATGTAGCATAGTTTTTTCTTATTTTTAAATTCCTTAACGGAAGTTTTATTTCTTTGTGTGTGTTGAAACATGTGTTGGTTCAGTATAGGCCTAACTTAAAATATTATTTCGTATTAAAAGCTGGATATCCGAATCAAAATTGCTTTATCTGTTATTTTATTCAATTGGTTACTATGATAATGAATGTAAATACATTCAAGAAGTTTTTTTTACAATAAGTCTAGGCCTATCCTAAAATTATGTTTTAATTTACTATAAACAGCATTATTTACATCCTCGAAAGCAGCTGGATTAGTTTGTTTCTTATTATAAACAGCTGTTTTGTATAGAAATGGTTTTTAAATTCGTTCCATGTTAATCATGTGGGGAAAACCGACCTTCGAGATTAGCTCACGCCATTAATGATAAGAATTTTTGATATCTAAATCCTTATTGCAAATCTTCGAAATGAGACGAATTTTTTGACAACTCAAACATTAAATTTGGTCCAGAAATAAGGGAGTAAAATTGTGTTCACAAAAAACTGCTTTACTTATTTTATATAAGGATAAATCTACTTTACAAAACATTATATTATTGATTGAATTTGTAAATATATCCTCATGCCTAATATCGTAAGTTAAGTTTTGTTTAATTATTACATATGATAGGTCAAATCAGCTGGTATTGTCCCTCAAGTACTTACGTACGTTCCTCACTCGGTTTTTTTTTTTTTTATATGATCACTTAATGAAGCAAATAAACGTTTATTTTATAAGAATAAACAATTATGTCTTATTATATTGTAATACAAGGGTGGTAAATAAACCCTTATTATTCGTCTCGTCCGTTCGACCGCGTTTTACTGTCTTATAACTCTCCCATATATACGGGGTGTCAAAAAAGTATGGAACCACCGAAATATCATTCCAATGTGTTGCTATATCAACGCAAACTACCATACCTATTATAACAGTTTTTCTGGAGATAAAGTGGTGTTCAAAATGTTGTCCCCTTTAGAGAGGAGGGATTAAATTGGGCAAATTTAATTGTTTTTGGCAACCCTTATCTTGCGACATATCACTGGAGATTTCGATCTCTTTCCGTCTTTTAAATAACATACATTTGTAAAAATAACTCACAAACGAACATTTCGAGCGTAGCAAACGAATGCGTCAGCCGATTTTTATTATTTTCTTACCAAGAAAATGCATGGTTTTTAAAGGGCTTTCCAATGATATGTCACAAGATAGGGGTTGACATTTAAATAATGAAAGTCGTTCGCTCTACTGACCCCTTTAAGAAAAGGGGCAACATTTTCACTGTTATAATAATTTTCATAATTTTATTGAAACATCTACCAGTATTAAAAATATACTAACTTTATTTTTTCTTGGCCTAATTGACCATTTTAAAGTGCTACTTTATACCGTATCACATTTAAGTCATAATTTTAAAATTGAAAATTGTCTCTCTTCTATATAGACACTAGCTGACCCGTACGGCGTTGCCCGTGGTGGTTGGTATTTTCAGTCTTTTTAACGTAATTGTATTCTTTTTAAGTGTTCAGTCAGTGAGTGGTATTTGGCGTTTATATATATAGATCTTAAATAATAAAAGCACTATTGTCATAATAATAAAAAATCAGAAATTATGATTGTAGTAACTTTGATCCCTCCAAACCCCTCCTAAAATTTCGAAATTTTTCATACCCTTTCTTAGTGAGCACCTTTGGCCCTAAAGGAAGCTACATACCAAATTTAATTCCAATCCGTCGGTAGTTTTGAAGAAATCGTGTTTAATAACTTTGATCCCCCGAACCCCCCTAAAATTTCGATTTTTTTTTTAAACCCTTTCTTAGTGAGTACCTATGACCCTAGAGGAAGCTACATACCAAATTTCATTTAAATCCGTTCGGTAGTTTTGAAGACATTGTGATTTAATAAATTTGATCCCCCCAAACCCCCCCTAAAATTTCCAATTTTTTGAAACCCTTTCTTAGTGAGCACCTATGACCCTAGAGGAAGCTACAAACCAAATTTCATTTAAATCCGTTCTGTAGTTTTGAAGAAATCGTGTTTTAATAATTTTGATCCCCCCCCTACACCTTCGAATTTTTTCAAACCCTTTCTTAGTGAGCACCTATGGCCCTAGAGGAAGCTACATACCAAATTTAATTTCAATCCGTTCTGTAGTTTTTGAGAAATCGTGATGAGTGAGTCAGTGAGTGAGTGAGTGAGTGAGTGAGTGAGTGGTATTTTGCTTATATATATATATATATATATAGATAAAACATGTCTATCGTAATGAATTGAATCGTCATTCCCTTTTAAATATCATAGAATGCAATAATTTGTTTGCATTTGCTTGGCTTGAGTCGACGCAGGGATTGGTGATCGAAGCTAGCAGGGTGGAGCCCTCTAGTCTTTTAAATTTTTTTACTAAAGGCATCCCCGCAGAAAATATAAACAACTTGTAGCACTAAAAGAAAGTTGTGTCTATTCATTAAGACTTCCACGCTAAGGTACCAAGCCCTAATTAGCTAGAATTACCGCGACTCTTCTGTACTTGAAAAGGTAATTGTGGTTTTATGTAAAGCGAACTTCACGAATAATGTTGTTGATAATGTGGATGGATACTGTACAGATGTCTGGATATTCTCTCAAGCTAAGAAAAATATGGTTTCCTGTTGATACATATTTTATAACGTCACTTCGACATTTCTTGGGACCTTTAATTCACGCTATAAGCGAGCTCAACTGTATTGGAAAATAAATTTGCTTGGTAAATTCTAGACTTAGTCATTCGACCCCGCACGGAGGGTGCAGACTAACTGCGCCTAATGAGATTGGTTTGGCGTCCCTCGCGGTACCCTAGTCAAGCAATACCTAAGGTACATAACACTCCCATAAAAACACCTGTACAACTAAATACATACATCAAACTCCAAATTGTTTGTAATACTCAAGGCACTGAACACTATCGGTGCACATTCTTATAACATACTAGAGAAAACCACTGCGTGCTCCGCACGCCAACGCCGTTCGAACCTTCTATACGCATAATCTTGTTATGTTTTCTTTATAATAAAGGTGTAGGATTAATAAATAATAATCCCAAAGGTAAGATGGCAAATGATGTTAAATGTTCAAATCAAATTATTTTGTATATTTTATAATAGCAGTTATAATAAAGTTTAAAAGAATTAAAAGAACCAGCAAGACTCAGGTCTACACTTTAATAAAAACCTAACCTAAAAATTAGAAATACAAACAATTGCTTTAAAATTTGAAATCAGCTGTTAATGGAAATGTTAGTGCAAACAGCATTTATATTTTGTTCCATACCTTTCTTCGTTATTATACTGGTGATAAAATAGTATTTTCTAACATTTATTTCAAATGTCTTTATTTATATATATATATAAATTTACAGGCATCTCGGGTAGGTTCGTGCTGTCTCTGAAATTTATTTATTATTATTTTTTTTTATATAATACACGTTAAAATAGGTCAATTTTAATACATTTTTTTGTTATGTTTTTGAAATAGGAAACAATTAACAATGTCCAGTTAAAGTTCAGTTAAATTACCATTGACTACTACTTACTATTTATCAGACTTTCTTTTTATAATTATTTCTTCTAATTCCTTGATATTATCTTCAATTTACATCAGTTATCACTTATAAAACATTGCATTTCCTTCACACACAAAAAAAAAAAAAAAAAAAAAAAAATAGGTAACCAAAAAATGTTTCCATATCATTCCTTAACTAACAAACCGTTGTCATGATAACCATGTATGATGATTCCAACATACTTCACAGCTGACATCTATTTCTTTGCCTTCTCTTTTGTTATTATACTTAAATGAAATAAATCTGCTTTAACTACTGGCTCAGATTGAAAAGAGTTTACAAAAACTTTAAAATAAAATAAATGTAACAGAACATTGTTATTTGCTCAAACAACAGTCACAAAACAATAAATAAACACTCTTAGAAACTTAACTGTTGCAATTTGTATTTCTAACTTTTAGAGGTTTTTATTAAAGTGTAGACCTGAGCTTTGCTGAGCTATTGATACTATAATTATCAAATACGAAATAATTTGATTTGAACATTTAACATTATTTACCATCTTAGCTTTGGGGTTATTAATAATCCTAAACCTTTATTGTAACTGCTGTTATACAATATAGGAAATAATATGATTTGAACATTTAATATTATTTACCATCTTAGCTTTGGAGTTATTATTAATCCTAAACCTTTATTATTAAGAAAACATAACACGATTATGAGTTTAGAAGGTTCCAACGGGGTTGGCGTGAGGAGCACGCAGGGATTTACCCAAGTAGCTAATAATTTGTTAAAACGCGCATTTTTTTAACTTATTTGAAAAAATAAAACAAACCCGATGTGTTTTCCAGTTTGAAAAGTATTCACATTAATTAAAAAGACTTACATGGTTCAACACCTTCAGCTAAGAACAAAGTGTTGTTCATCTGTTGCTACATCAGTCTGATAACGAGCGATGAAATTAATTTTAATTGCTGCCAATTAATCACGCGGCTCCCTCGCGTCACGTTTTAATGAACCATTTATTTTCCGTGTAGACATCATGTCACGTGCCTTATAAAGAGCGCTAACTTGAAATACACTCTACCTACGTATTCTGAATATTTGTGTTATATTTTGATACGGATCGAAAGTCGTAAAGAGCAAAGTTGTAAAACTTGTTTTCTTCTTTTCTGATCAAACGACATTTTCGCGGGTCAAGTTCTTGTAAGTTTTCATTTATTTTATCTAGCGTGACATTATATAACCACTGATTGGACGAAACCCCGATCAGAAAAACAAGGGAAAGATAAACGGTACCAGGAACTGGCACATACTTTCTCACAAACATATTAAAATTATTAAACAGATTCAATGTGACTTCATAATTGTATTAAAGTAGGAGAGGTGGTACACTGGTAGGAGAGTAACTAATAAATATTATTATTATTAGCTGAATGAGAATTTTTAGAAAGATGCGGTGTTTTGCATATGGTAGGGTACATTAAAGGCTACAAATAAGCCAAATTTTATCAAAATCGTTAGAGCAGTTTTTTTTTATAAAAAAATAATGCAAGGGGATAATTTTAATAATTTTTTTGCCAAAAAGGGGATTGTATTTAAAAAAAAATTCAAAACCGTTTTTCGTGCATCAATACAGGCCTACTTGACATGCCTGGTGCAAATTTGTTTGAAATCGATCGAATAGTTTTCTCTCTAGCTTTGTATACACGCAGACATACAGACATTTTGTAAAAACCACTTTTTTGGACTCAGGGTGTCCCAAAACGGATATTTCCACAAAAATCTCAACATCGATTTTGTTGCGATCGCTATACTTTCTCTATAATTATAGTATAGTGAGAAAGTAAAAAATTCTTCTGCTACATAAATGCAGCATTTAACTTATTGTGTTATGGCCACGAATAAGCCAAATTTTATCAAAATCGTTAGAGCCGTGTTTTTACAAAGAAAATAATAACATATTTTTTTACCAAAAAGGGGGTCGTTTTTCAAAGCCTTTTTTCGTGCATCTATACAGGCCTAATTGACATGTTTGGTGGAAATTTGTTCGAAATCGAACGTATAGTTTCCTCTCTAGCTTTGTATAGGCCTACATACTGACGTACATTTTGTAAAAAACACTTTTTTGGATTCATTGGGTCCCAAAACGGATATTTCCACAACAATCTCAACGTCGATTTTTTTGCGTTCACTATAGTATAGTGAGAAAGTAAAAAACGGATAGTTGTGAAGAATAATTATCTGATTCTAAATTTACAAAGTCATTTCCTATGGTAATAAATGGAAATGCTTTTAATAAACGCGTTTTGGATCAACCTTACCTAATCGGGGTATTTTAATTTTAATCCAATTACCAACCAATCACAGATGGTTCAGTTGAATTATAATACAGTAATCATTTTACGTTGATTTTTCTTAACTTTTGTTTGATTATAGTTTTGCTAAGTTGGTTGCTATGGTAATTAATGTTTAAAATGTATTGCTAAGGTTTTGATCTGAGTGTATACCCAAATTTGATCTACTTTTATGCTTTCAAATTACAATTTTGCAAAATCCTGTCTTAGTGTGTCTCTATGCCCTTATAAAAATATAAAATTAAATTTTCTTATTTTTATTTTAAGTAGATTTTGCTCTAGTTTAATTCTATGTCAGTCAATAAGTCAGCCATTCAGGCAGGACAAAGCCTTCTGTGTATAGATTGTACATCGTCATTTAATCGCCAATTAAACTTTGACTAGGGTCCGCACGCCAACCCCCGATGGAACCTTCTAAAATCATATGTTCTGTTTTATTTATAATAGAGGTGTAGGATTAATAATAACCTCAAAACTAAGATGGTAAATCATGTTAAATGTTCAAATCAAACTATTTCGTATATTTTATAACAACAGTTATAATAAGGTTAAAAGAACTAGTAATTAAGGCCCAGGTGTACACTTAATCAAAAACCTAACCTAAACGTTACTCACTATCAATTACCGTATATTATCAATAAATAGGTCTACTATATGTTTTATTTATTTTTAATTAGGATGTAACATAGTTTTTTCTTATTTTTAAATTCCTTAACCCAAGTTTTTATTGGTTGGTGTGTGTTCAAACATGTGTTGGTTCATTATATAGGCCTAACTTAAAATATGATTTTGTACTGAAAGCAGTAAATCCGAATCAACTATATTATCTGTTATTTAAAAATCATTATTTACTTCCATGAAAGCACCTGGATTAGTTTGTTTCTTATTATAAGCAGCTGTTTTGTATAGAAATGGTTTTTCAAATTTCGTTCCATGTTAATCTTGTGGGGAAAACCCGACCTTTGAGATTAGCTCACGCCATTAAGGATATGAATTTTTGACATAAAATCTTTATTTCAAAAGTTCGAAATGAGACGAATTTTCTGACAACTCAAACATTAAATTTGGTCCAGAAATAAGGGAGGAGTTGTGTTCACAAACAACTGCTTCACGTTTGTGAAATTCATATAAGGATTTTCTACAAAAATAAAGTGTGGCGTTGGAAATTATTATAAAATATTGCGGGTTTGATGTTTCAAATATCTATAATCTGGGAAACTGGGCTCGTAAACTTTGGTTTGTTATGTAAAACTGTTCAAATAAAACTGAGTGCATATATTTACATTTTATCAGCCCCATTTTGTGCGTCATAACATCGTAAAATTGACTCCTAATCTACCCTATTAAACCTGTGCCGCCATTTTGTAAGCTATAAACACTTATCCTTATCTATATAGTGGTGGGGTGAACTGAATGGTCTGTATTATTTAAGACTGACTTTGAGAATGGTTTGGTTTGTTTATTTAAACATTTTCTGTGCAATAACTCTGTCCGAAAACAGGAATAACCTAAAACGCACTAAGATAAGGCGGTTTAGCGCGTAACAGAAATGAAATCATTTACGATATTAGATTGTTGACAACTGAGCACTCTACGTATACTGCAACACAGCATTGCAATTATAGAATTACATTGAAGTAGGGTGAAAAGTGGTTGCGTGACGTCACAACTTTTTCACGGTAGGAATTCCCCAAAGAATCCTCGAAACTTAACCATAAAATGAGTAATTTGCTTTGAAACATGTTCTTTTGTAACCGTAGGAGTGACTAATCAGCATGGTACAGAAATAATTGTACGATGGCGATCGGCTGCTAAAAAATGTATATTTTTTAAGAAATCAATTACCAACATATGAACACTAAATCAGGTATACCTTATACCATTCGAAAATGTAGAATTTCCTCTTCTATACTAATTTTATAAAGAACTCGAGTTAGTTAGTTTGTTTGTATGTAGGGGTTAATCTCTGGAACTACTGAACCGATTGAAAAATAGTTTTAATAATAATAAACGGTACCAGGAACTGGCACATACTTTCTCACAAACATATTTAAATTATTAAACAGATTCACGGTGACTTGTAGGGTGGGGTAGGAGAGGTGATTTTGTATTAAAGTTGTTTTCCCATAAAAATCCATAAAATAACGGAAAAACCAACTTTTCTCAAAAACGGCTAGAACGATTTTGATTAAAATTTTACAGTTTATAGTACTTTAGGTCCCTAATAAACTATAAAATTTGAATCAAAATCGTTAAAGCCGTTTTTGAGAAAAGTTGATTTTTTCGTTATTTTAAGGGTTTTTATGGGAAAATTACCCTTAAAAATAAAAAATTCACAAAAATGAAAAAAACGCCTGGAGATACCGTGGAGTAGTACCTCCATACCAAATTTCATCAAAATTGGACGACTGGTTTAGGCTCTAAGTCTGATAACATAAACACAGACACACAGACACACATACAGACACACACACAGACATCACTCCAAAAACACTTTTTTAGGTTCAGGGGGGCCCAAAACGGATATTTCCACCAAAAACTCAAATTCGAAAATTTTGACGAATACAATACTTTCTCCATATACTATGGTATAGGGGGAGAAAGTAAAAAGCTACACTATCCCTGAGTAACATAGGCTATAATTCATTTCGATAAAAACCTTTTTTTATTTCAGTATTTGTAAATTTAATCGGAAAAATTCTTAGGTTAGGCCTAGACTGATAAAAAAAACACATGTATTTACAATATTACCATATCAACCAATTGAATAAAATAGCTATTTGCTCCAATATTTCCATTAACAGCTGATTTCAAACTTTTAATCAATTATTTTTGTATTTCTAGCTTTTAGGTTAGGATATTAAAGAGTAGACCTGAGCCTTGCTGGTTCTTTTAACCGTTATTATAACTGTTTTAAAATATAAGAAATAATATAAATTGAACATTTAACATTAGGTATTTACCGTCTTAGTTTTGAGGTTATTATTAATCATACACCTTTATTATAAATAAAACATAACATATGTTTTTATAAAGTTACGTTGGGGGTTGGCGTGCGGAGCACGCAGGGGTCTCCCCTAGTCTATACTAATATTATAAAGAGGTAAAGTTTGTTTTTTTGTTTGTTTGTATGTAGGGGTAATCTCTGGCACTACTGAACCGATTGAAAAAATAGTTTTACTAATAAAAAGCTACACTATCCCTGAGTAACATAGACTATAATTCATTTCGATAAAAACCTTTGTTTATTTCAGTATTTGTAAATTTAGGCGGAAAAATTCTTAGGTTAGGCCTAGACTGATAAAAAAACAAACATGTATTTACAATTATTACCATAGCACCCAATTGAATTAAATAGCTATTTGCTCCAATATTTCCATTAACAGCTGATTTCAAACTTTGAATCAATTATTTTTGTATTTCTAGCTTTTAGGTTAGGGTTTTAAAGTGAAGACCTGAAAAATGGTTCTTTTAACCGTTATTATTTTATTATTACTAAAATACGACATAATTTGATTTGAACATCTACTATCTTAGCTTTCGGGTTATTATTAATCCTACACCTTAATTATAAAGAAAACGTAACATGATTATGCGTATAGAAAGTTTCAACGGGGTTGGCGTGCGAAGCACGCAGGGGTTCCCCCTAGTCATACAATAAAAAGCATACAGACATATCAATTTGTAATAGATATATCGATTGCAAAATGCGATTTCTCGTTGGTTGGAAACTGTCCAATCGCAAGTGTGTAAAGAAAATCATGTCTAAGAAACTATAAGAGTGACGAATGACTGGAAGGCTATGGTAGAAAGTCCAAATTTTGAAAAATCCAATGGCTTCGTTATCTTCTTCTCAAAACAACTCTGTCTAACGGTTATGTGCCTTCAAATGTAACGAATGTGAGTCATTACCTTGCGCTTTCTCGGGCGGCATCAGCTTTTTCAGACAACTAAAATTTCGAAACGATGATTACATAATGTAATATACGTTTTTGAACAAATTTGTACGTACAAGAAGTAAAGTTAAAATGTAACATTTTCTTGTCAATGGTTTTTGCTTAATATTCGATACAAGTTGTGCTCTCTCAGACGATTTCTTTCGATAAAACCCTAAAAAGTTCCATTATAGTTCAAACAATCTGCTTCCAAAATGGCTTCCGGTTGTTGGATTTTTTTGCTAATGAACTCGTCCGAGCGACTTAGACAACCAACGTGTGTGCCAAATTGGTTCAAATCGAATTCAAAATGCGACCGTTAGAGTGCGAACACTTACATATACATAAATATTTTAATAACGTTCAAAACGTGTTCTGGGGACAATGATCGGTGCTCATTTTCTACTCCCAACCTTAGGTCTCACCATACGGGTCATTGCAATAGCTCGTTTTTCCTATGGAAATTCGCTGCGACACCTGTTAGAACCGTGTGTGAACTACGCCGTGATAGAGATTGCGATTCAGTGTTGAACGCTTTACAAAATCCTATTCATCCATGTGATATTGTTTTCGCTAAAGGCAAAGCTTTTAAACCCCCAACCTTGAGCTGCCAATATGTCGGAACTGACTTCCCTCTACCGTTAAAGTAAAGACAAGTTGTCATAAATTTATAACGCAAACATTGCCACATCGTGTTCTTTAGTATAAAACTGTATCTTCTGAAACACAACTTAAACGTTACACTGGAAAGGGCAAACAACTACAATTAGTTTATTGATAATTTTGTGCAACATGTCGCCCTGCACAAAAATAAATACACTTTAACCAATGATTCGTCTGTATTTAATAACTTACGCTTTTATTAGCTTGGTATGTATCTATGTAACGGAATCTTTGAACGTGATTTCCAC
>JAGFPH010005326.1:16296-26535 GCA_018207615.1 Philaenus spumarius
TATAATTATAATATTTCGTCGTATTATCACTTTATATAATTAGAATACAAAAAAAACTAGAGGACTTACCTAAACTGTTTAGTCACAGTATTTTGCCGATAACAGTATGATTATAATATTTGTATAATTATAATATTTCGTCGTATTATCACTTTATACAATTAGAATAAAAAAAAAAACTAGAGGACTTACCTAAACTGTTTAGTCACAGTATTTTGCCGATAAAAGTATGATTATAATATTTGTATAATTATAATATTTCATTGTATTATCACTTTATATAATTAGAATTAAAAAAAAACTAGAGGACTTACCTAAACTGTTTAGTCATAGTATTTGGCCAATAACAGTATGATTATAATATTTGTATAATTATTAACCTTAAAAACTCTTCTATAGAAATTAGTTTAGAGTCGTACTCTATGCATTTAATCTTACCCCTCCCCTGAATCACTTCCGCTCTGGGGAGTCGACTGGCCCTCGGCCCTACCTGGCTGTTTTGACAGTTTTATGACCCCCACGGCAAAAGATCGGCTGGCCCTCGGCCCTACCTGGCTGTTTTGACAGTTTATGACCCCCACGGCAAAAGATCGGCTGGCCCTCGCTCCGTTTTCCTATTAATTCTGATAAAAATATAAACCTGTCATATTTATCACTTCCAGCGTGTGGTCTTAAGCACACCCAATGTTTTTCCAATGAAGATTTTTGACAAATGTAACACACTTTCAACTGCTCGGAAGGAAGTGCGGAACAACAAACATTACGAGATGAAAAATACATTTTTTTTTTGTCTGCAAAGCCATACATTAGTAATTTTACTAGCAATTCTCTTGAATTTTGTCTTGAAATAGAGTTTACAACTGTAATAATAATACAGTTGGTAACAATCACATTTGGCAGCGCCAGTGTTTTGACGCCAACTATTGTTCGTGTTAAAGCGAGGTCGATGAATTCTCCCCCCCCCACACTTTATGTTTTTATTTTAGCACGAGAAGACCGGAACGAGAGGCGACATTGTTAAGGAGTGAAGCGGAGACTATTGTATTATTGTAGACAGGTTCCCTGAGGATATAGAAGGAAGCTTTTAGAAACGTACCTAGCAGGGGGTCAATACGAAAACATCTTCGTCGGAAGGAATCCTGTTGTGTTTAGACATTTGTCACGTTCTGAACTAGAAACTAAATACATTGTATCGCGGAAAAATTTATCTTTCGCTCCGCTCTCGTTATGAGGTAAATATATTTTGGGTGGAATGTTTATAGAATTACTAGGGGCTCGGACCCTGCTGGCTTCGCTCGCCTACCCCGGCCAAGTCCAACGGTGAAGCATATGCAAACATACCATTGTACCTGATATTTTCTCGGAAATATCGATTGAGCGGCTACCTACTGCAAGCCAGAGATCCAAATAGACACGACCGACCAGAATAATTCGAATTGGGGCATGCTTTGTAAGTTCTGTTAAAATAGTTTAAGTTTTAATACCTCTGAAATGGACATTGTGCTTCCTCATGTCGTAAGTTGTTTTAAAATAGTTTACTTGGTAATACATCTGAAATGGACACTGTGCTTCCTCATTTTGCAAGTAGTTTGAAAATAGTTACTGTACTTGGTAATGCCTCTGAAATGGACATTGTGCTTCCTCATTTTGTAAGTAGTTTGAAAATAGTTACTGTACTTGGTAATGCCTCTGAAATGGATATTGTGCTTCCTCATCCCGTAAGTAGTTTTAAAATAGTGTACTTGGTAATGCCTCTGAAATGGATATTGTGCTTCCTCATTTTGTAAGTATTTATAAAATAGTTTACTTGGTAATACCTCTGAAATGAACATTGTGCTTCCTCATTCCGTAAGTAGTTTTAAAATAGTGTACTTGATAATGCCTCTGAAATGGATATTGTGCTTCCTCATTCCGTAAGTAGTTTTAAAATAGTGTACTTGGTAATGCCTCTGAAATGGATATTGTGCTTCCTCATTTTGTAAGTATTTATAAAATAGTGTACTTGGTAATGCCTCTGAAATGGATATTGTGCTTCCTCATTCCGTAAGTAGTTTTAAAATAGTGTACTTGGTAATGCCTCTGAAATGGACATTGTGCTTCCTCATTTTGTAAGTAGTTTGAAAATAGTTACTGTACTTGGTAATGCCTCTGAAATGGATATTGTGCTTCCTCATTTTGTAAGTATTTATAAAATAGTTTACTTGGTAATACCTCTGAAATGAACATTTTCCTCATTTTGTAAGTAGTTATAAAATAGTGCAATTGGTTAATGCCTCTGAAATGGACATTATGCTTCCTCATTTTGTAAGTAGTTATAAAATAGTTTACTTGGTAATACCTCTGAAATGGACATTGGGCTGCCTCATTCTGTAAGTCGTTTTAAAATAGTTTACTTGGTAATACCTCTGAAACGGACATTGCGCTTCCTCATTCCGTAAGTTAAATATAATTATTAATTAATATATAGTTACCTATATTTACCCGTCTTGTAACTTCGTTATGTCTTCCTTTCAAACGCGTTTCGGGTCCGTGGTCCCATCATCAGTTATAAGAAAATTCACTCCGTAGGAGGTCGTCACATGTTTACACCAAACACAAACGTACAAACACGACACGTAACACGCACATACGTGAACATATATTTCGATGTCTTAGCGACACGATGCGCACTGTCGCTCACCTCGCATGCCACTCCGACAAACGTTTGGAAGCAAACGTGTTTGAGATGTTCCGTACTAGAATGAAGCGTTTTTGGGATTTCCAGCTAGGAAAATTAATATAACATATTATTCCGCAAATTTTTTACACGACCTTACATTCTGGTTCTGCCAAAACCTATCAAAAATACCGGTTAAAATACACGAGTTTCTGATCCGCGAACGACGGCCTGCAGCGAGTTTGTCCGTTGCGAGCGAAGCGAAACCGTCAGTAGTCCGAAGCCGCAGTGACGGGGTGTAAACTCACCAAACCGGGGCTGGAGGTTAAAGTGCAATATTACTAAATATATTTCGTACGCCTAGGCAGCTATTCAGCGCATTCGTGAGTAGACCATTTTGCCAAATATTTGGTTATAATCCTAAAACGTATAAACTTAATTTTGGAAATTCGCGAAACCAGCGTCATCGGTTCAGCTTCCTGATCGAATTTGTATCCTACCCACAGCCTACGTTTAACCGACTCATCTTATGTTAGGTTAGGTTTGCACTATATCAAAGCCCACTACAGAATACCGTTGAGAGGCGGCCAATAGGATGGCGCGCGCAGCGTTGCCATATCTACTAGCCTCGAACACTCCTGGTATTTACCGCTCGAGGCTTGAGCGCACAGTTCAAAGAATTATAAATGCGTTGAGTCAGCCGCAGTCAGTTAGAAGCGTGGGAAGAACGTGACAACGTCGCACTACGGCGATTGGAGCGTTCAAGGTCTCGGTGTACACAAGCCCGTCCCTCAACGGTATTCTTTAGTGGGCTTTGTATAGGCACTAGTGGACGGGTTTCGTCTGAACTGTTAGCAGCGCGTGAGGGGAGGCAGTTTGAGGCCGCGTGGGGACTGACAGAGACATTTTAGGGGAAACAGGAGCCTAACAACACACGAAACAAATTGAGACGTTCGCTTCCCTCACCACCTTACTGACGCCGAGACCCACTGCGCGTCCAAACTCCACAGCTCGGATGAAACCTGTCTACTTGTACAAGGCACTTAGGGACAGGAATTGATTTTGGGGGTTGGCTATCGATCGGAAAATACCAGACTCTTTGCCCTACTTTGCGAAATATTTGCAAGGTCGACCCTTTGTTCTACTGCGCCCGGACTCTCTGGGCTACATTTACGCCATGGAATTATAGATTATTTGTTACTTTTCCTGTTTTATTTTCATAATTATTATCCTCCACACAGCCCACAATGCAACTGGGATACTGTTCCGCAACGAAAGCTTATTTGAATCGGACGCAAAAAATATGTCCCTCACAGACACAGAATGTTGAATACAAAAACCACGGCCTGAATTATTCATAAGATTTATTTTGTTTGCGAAGACGTTACACTGGTAGAGGTAAGTAAAATATTCGACGTATGTTTAATATAAAGCGTCATTTGAATGCAACCAATCTTTCTGTTTCACCATCACCAAACAACCTAATCTGCATAGCAAAAAGTCCATATGCAAATACAGTTAAAGGAATGTGCAGTCATTTATGTATTCAATGTTTAAAATGCATGGTGTCGTCATTCATACGTATTTATTCCCGATTCAAATTCATTCCATTTGATAAACCAAACAATTATGAATTGACGCTTTCAAAAGTCAAAAGCGTATTACGTATATTCTATTCGGATTTTCAAAATACTTTCTACATTTTTTTACAGTCTCCATATCATGGAGTGTTTTACATCGTATAAAATGCAGAGAGTAATAAGTTGAAAGCTTTAAATACGGTTTTTGTTAATTTTAAATGTAGTAGAACTTACTGTCAAAACTACATATTTGCAATACGTCTTGAAATATGAAGTAGATAACGGCTAGTGAATTCTCATTGTTGCAAATTGTTGTTTGACTAAAGCAATCTGCTTACCAGGCAGTTTTAATTTCTCACTATACTACAGTATATATAGAGAATTTAGTGATCGCAAAAAAAATCGATGTTGAGATTTTTGTGGAAATATCCGTTTTGGGAACCCCTGAGTCCAAAAGAGTGGTTTTTACAAAGTGTCTGTCTGTAAACAAAAGTCAACCAAATATTTATTTCGTAAAGGCGGACCAAGAGTCTAGGGATTTTCTGATTGATATCGGGACTCTTCGTCTGCCATTAATGCTTAAATCTGGCGAAAACCTAATGTAACCTAACAAATCTGCTGTGTAATCTTTGAAAGTATAATTTTATATAGTATAAATAATCTATATATAGAATTTATCTTCCTTTTTACAAAGAGAATTAATGTTTAATCTCTATACATACATTTCTATAACTAGATATGACCTTAAAGAAAGAAACATAAAAATCCATTTGATATTCGTTTAATCATTAGCAGAAATTATTTTGATGTATTTAAATTTATAAGTACATATCATTTACATAATTGAGCTATTTAGAGTTGTTTGTTAACATGGGTTCAAATAAAAAGTCCATTCATTGCCATGAGCTATGCTCATTGTCTTAATAAAAAATATAATTTCTTAATTTAAGTATTCACAATTATATTGATATTTATTGTATCTATTTCAAATAAATCTCGGGCACGAGGTTGTCGGCCGGACCTTGGATAGTCTTTTGTTTCTCGGTATTCGATCATATTAATGATTTAAAAATAACAAAAATTGAATGTATGTGCATCAAGAAAGAAAAATGTAAATTACTTAGTTTGTGTGATGTGATTTAACTTATATTTGTTTATAAAAGTTGTCAATTATAATCTGTACAGAATATACCAAGTTTTGTTGCAATTAATTGCGGTTTGTTGGTATTAATTAACACTTTCACTTTTAAAATTAATTAATCTATTAAAATACTATTAGGTCTTCATATCTTGCTGGTTGAATGTTCACTAATTTTTAAACTAGACGGTTGTTGAATCCCTTCTACTCAATTGTCTCCTAGTGGGGGTCAATTGTATTGCTACATCATTTTGTTGAGGATCTGGCCTCCGATTGGTCGGTCGTACACTGTTTGTATATGTCCACTTAGGCCTAGCTGGTTTGTTTACATTTTCTTTGGATTTTATTTAGTTACAAATGTTACATGACAAATCCTTAGGCTATGTAATAGTATGACTAATAACAAAAATTAAAAGCTGTTTTTGTGTGCTTTAGACAAATAGCAAGAAGGAAAATTCAGTTCTTGCTGAAATTTTTTTTAAACTACTACTAATATAAATTAGTTTTGTGTGGTTTTACCATGTCTGTGTGCCACAGTCTCGTAGCTGTTGTATTTTCTAGTTCTTCATTCATTTCTGTAATCTATATCTGGGCGATTTCTGTAGGCCCAATACCAAACACTGTATAAAGTAAGTAATACTCGCTCAATTCCAATGATCCGTGCTATAAGTAGTGCATGCAAGCAAGGGGTAGCTTTAGCTGATAAACTGGAACACTTGTATAAGGGATGGAATGTGGTTGATGTATGTAGAATGCGGAGGGTTGGTCAGACTAAGGGTGAAATGTCGCTTTGAGTTGCTTAAGTAACATAGTTGAGTGGTTGGGGCGAATACGTTAAACGAGTCTGTTCATTGGCCAATGCTTAGAGCATGTTTGATCAGATAAGCTGACTGTGCTATTTAAACTTGTTATGACTATTTTTGTTAGACAGAATTGTTATGAATACTTTGTGAGACAGGATTGTTATGACTTTTATGGGACATGATTGTTACGTCTTTCTTGTGAGTCCGAATTGTAATGATTTTTTGTTTGTATTGAATTACGATTGCTTTTTGTGAGTCAGAATTGTAATGCCTTTTGATGTGAGATAAAACTGTTATGACTTTGTTTGTGAGACAAAATTTTTATGACTTTTCTGTGAGACATAGTAATTGTAATTACTCTTTTTTTGTTAGACACAATGTTTATGCAGTTTTTGTGATACAGAATTGTTATGAGGTTTTGTGAGGAAAATTGTTATGCCTTTTTTTTTAAGACAGAATAGTTTTTAAGTTAGAAATTTCGATGATAAAAACAATATTGTACAATACATTATTTGTGAGAAACTAAAACATACGTGGAACGATCTGTATGTTTTGGGTCCGAAAATAAATCATCTGACGGTAATATGGCACAGCTAATCCGTGAACATAGCCTGTTTACATAGTAAGTTAGCACGGTGCATCAGACTTAACCCTAATTACCCACGCCTATAGTAATGTTTATAATAATAGGGCTGCTATATTACTTACACTTCTGGGTTATAGTACAGTCACGGTAAGTAGCTGAAGGTCAACGTGAACCTTCACTTATCTCTACATTATTATTTCATTCTAACCTCTAAAAAAAAAAACGTAACAAACTTTTAAACAATCATTTTATTATAATCCCGCAAATTGTTTAATGTTTGAGTGTAATAAACCAAGCTTGAAGTAAAAACCCCTCAATATTCCATGCGTAATCAATCTGAAAGTTATTTTTTTCAAATCCTTGTGCCCCAATAGGTTTATTTGTTAGGGAGGTTGAAGAAATTTTCAATATAAACTGGCGGCAAAACTGGCTTTGTATCATATTTTACGTTTTGATAGATTTTTGGGGTAAAAGATGGACTAAAAACCACAAAAAACTATAAGGACATGTAAAAAAAACAAAATATGCGGAATAATTTACTTTATTTAATTTGTTTAGACAAAACTCCCAAAAAGTTCATTCTAGTGCGAAAAATCTTAAAAATTAACTTACTGAAAACGTGCTTCCGGGTTTTTTTTTTTTTTTTGCTAACTAACTCGTTCAAGTGACCAAGGTGAGTACCAAGTTTAGACCAAATCAGATGTAAAATGGGGCCTGTAGAGAGCGGACACTTCATTTTTAATGACTCCCCAAAACGTGTTCTGGGGACTATGATAGGTGCTCATTTACTATTCCAAAAGTTATATCTCACCATGCCGTTATGTAAGAGTTACTGTAACAGCACATCGTTCCTATGGAAATACAAATCAAAATAGCCTACAATTCTAACTTCCAGTCTCTAGTCATAGTACGTTTACCATCATTCAAAATTCAATTAGTACAATGTGCTTAGGTTGGCAACACTAATTTTCCTAAAACGGGTCATCTCTGCAAAACATTTCATCTGGGTGTCGTGTTGTGACCGATTTTTAAAACCCTGAATATTACCCGACAAACTTGCCCCTTCTTATTTTACATCAGAACAAGATTTTCCCCGGTGATATGGCAAACAAGTTTTATATTATATGAAAGAAGGATGCAGCCTCGTTATGTAGATTTAACTCAAGTGCCGTATAGTGGGGGAGGGGAGGGGAGGGGAAGTGCGGATATTTAAGATAATGCGGAAGAGAGGCTGAGCGACTATATCCTATCCTGGTAATATGAAAGGATATTGCTTTCGCGTATCCACTCTATCTAGATGCAGTTTACATTAGTTTAAGATTTTGTCGTGGAAAACGGCGCTCTGTTAACAGATTTCCTTTGAAAATAAAAGAGTAGATTTTAGTAAAACTGTCAATCCAGTGATTACTGTCAGACTTACAGACACTCGAGTTCATTGTCCTCGTGCGTTATTGAATTCCACGTTTTGTTCTGTATTAAATCATAAACAAATATTTGTAATGGCCTACTAGTAATCCCTCGTGAATAATTAATAGGCTGATTAATTAGATACACATCAGAAATACATCATTTATAAAACAAACTATTTAAAAACAACATTAAGGTATACTTAACTAGGCCAACGTAACTATGCTGACTTTAACTCGGTAAATGTGTACAATAATAAGGATTATAAAACTGTAGGCCTATTGTCTATTGAAAATACTCCTAATATTGGAGTTGGCGTGCGAAGCAAGCAATGCACTGTGTATTGAAAATACTCTGAATATGCGAGTTGGCGTGCGAAGCACGCAATGCTTTGTGTATTGAATGTACTGCCAATACGGGGGATGGCGTACGAAGCACTCAATGCATTGTGTATTAAAATTTTCCGAATACGGGGGTTGGCGTTCGAAGCACGCAATGCACTGTGTATTGAAAACACTCCCAATACGGGGGTTGGCGTGCGAAGCACGCAATTCATTTTGTATTGAAAATACTCCCAATAAGGGGATGGGCGTGCAATGCACTGTGCGTCGGCCGCTTCTTATAGTGATCTGCGTCCTCAGCAGTGAACGTGTTAAGTTAATATTAATATGAATAACAGTTAATAATAAACAACAGTAATTAGTCATTGAGCGAAAGGCTAATTCGATTGTCGGCAACTAGGATAATAAACAATCCATTTCCACACGAAACCTAGCTTTTAACTAGTTAAATTGAACGAGGTGTGGAATCTTTTGTTATTTTGAGTCGATACCATAATACCAATCGGACAATCCAGATATATTCCCAGGCATACGAAATGCTGCTGATTGGGCAACACTAAACTTACATACTATTAAATCGAGGATTGGTGCGATGCCAACAAGGAAAACATCAGAGAATGTTTGAAGTGCTTTCAAAGCAGAAAAGTCAAAAGCTGTGAATTCAGCCGCTCTTTGGTGTATTTATTGTATGACGTGATCAAACTTGAACACAAAATCTCACTTTGTCCTTTAACTTATAGTTTGATTAGGGGATTTTCGTTGAATTTAGTTTGTGTCCTTTTAGTTTGTTAATGTAACCTAAAATAAAAGATACCAGAAACTGGCACATACTTTCTCACAAACATATTTAAATTATTAACCAGATTCACTGTGACTTCATAATTGTATATATTAAAGTAGGAGAGGGGATACATTAAATTAGGAGAGCAACAAATAAATATTATTATTATTATTATTATTAAAACTATTCGATCGATTTCGAACAAATTTGCACCATACATGTCAATCAAGCTAAACGAGAATTTTTTGAAGGGTGCTGTTTTTTGCATATGGTAGGGCTTATTAAGGGCGTATTAGGACAAATAAGCCAAATTTTATCAAAATCGTTAAAGCGGTTTTTTTATAAATAAATAATAACTGATTTTTTGGCCAAAAAGGGGGTTGTTTTAAAAAAATTCCAAAACCTTTTTCGTGCAGATACAGGTCTAATTAATTGATATGTTTCTGTGCAAATTTGTTTCAAATCGATGGAATAGTTTTCTCTCTAGCTTTGTACACATACAGACAGACATTTCGTAAACCCCACTTTTTTGGACTCAGGGAGTCCCAAAACGGATATTTCCACAAAAATCTCAACATCATTTTTTTTGCGATCACTATACTTTCTTTATAAATAGAGAGAAAGTAAAATGCTGTTGTTTGTGAAAAATAATAAACTGATTATTAATTTGTTTAAGCTGGTTGCTATGGTAATTAATGTAAACAAACATGTGTTGCTAAGCTTTTGATACAAACAGTTGTTTTATTAGAATTTTCAGTATATTATTACGCTTTAAAATAAATACGCCTTGACAACATAAGAATATAGGTCTATCTTTAAATTTTCGTATTTGTATCTTCAGTAGTTTTGCTCTACGTTGATTTTATGTCAGTCAGTCAGTCATTCATTCAGTCAGTCAGTCAGTCAGTTGTTCAGTCAGTCAGTCAGTCAGTCAGTCAGTCAGTCAG
>JAGFPH010005326.1:33827-47528 GCA_018207615.1 Philaenus spumarius
GGGGGGGGTTTTGTTGGATCAAATTTATTAAAAAACGATTTCTTAAAAACTACGGAACGGATTGGCATGAAATTTGGTATGTAGCTTCCTCTAGGGCCATAGTTGCTTACTAAGAAAGGGTTTGGAGAAATTCGAAATTTTAGGGGGGTTTGGGGGGATCAAATTTATTAAATCACGATTTCTTCAAAACTACCGAACGGATTGGAATGAAATTTGGTATGTAGCTTCCTCTAGGGCCATAAGTATTCACTAAAAAGGGGTTTTAAAAAATTGGAAATTTTAGGGGCGTTTGGGGGGTAAAAATTACAAAATCACGATTTATGTATCTTCCTCTAGGGCTTAGGCGCTCGCTAAGAAAGGTTTTGAAAAAATGTGAAATTTTATGGGGGGTTTTGGGGGATCAAATTTATTAAATCACTACTTCTTCAACTTTTATTATTACGACAATAGGCTTTTATTATTTAAGATCTATATATATATAAAAAGCCAAATACCACTCACCGACTGAACACTTAAAAAGAATACAATTAGGCCTACGTTATAAAGGCTGAAAATAACAACCACCACGCGCAACGCCGTACGGGCCAGCTAGTTTTAATAAATAAATTCAAATACAATCTAAAAATCTTAGTAAGACCGGATAGCATTTTAGTTACATTTAAAAGAGATTTTGTTAAATAAAAATATAATTTTCCAGAACTTTGATTGTCCATTACTTTGAAACTAAGCTTTATTTTGAGCTATTCCGTCCCCCCCCCCTCCCCCGAGACACCAAAAATCATAGTGGGTCAGATATTTAAAAAAAGTTAGCCATTGATCCAACACAAGATATACAAAGTTGTGTTAACTTATTTTCAGTGACCAAAATAATGAACGGGGTTAAAGGTACTTTATGATCACTCTGTATATGAGGTTGAATAGTTGTAGTAATATTGAAATTCTTTAAAAACTATTGTATTTTATTTTTATCTTAACTAACAAAATTGTATTTGTGTTTTAGGTAAGTGAAAAATAATGCTGTAAGGTGGTGAGTAAATGAGCCCACATTTACTTCTATACAAATTAAAAGTAACTTTTGGAAAACAATATAGATTTTAAGAATGATTTATTATTATTTTTAACTATTTTCTCAATTAATAACGGCGATTTTTAGCCATAAATTAAAAATCTCCTATTAACAAATTTTTAAAATAAAGCTGTTCCACTTAGAAGTTTACCGTTTTTGAAGCTTTATTTTTGAAGTGAAAATTTCTTTAGCGCACCGAACACTTTTTGGATTAGGTGAAATATACGGGACGCTTTTTATTTTTTATTTCGTGGATGATTTCTTTTAGTCCAGTCCCCAGGGGCTTTGAGGCGGAAAGTTGTATAGAAGTTTTTTTCTCACTTAATTCTTATGTTTTCGAGGGTTCTGTTTTTATTTTTTACAAAATTTTCTAAGATGTAGGAGTCGACTTAAAATTTACGAAATCGATTTGGAAGCAATATTTTAGGTCGAGCACTTTAAAATAAACATTTTTTTGTATCTCGAAACTTTTTCTAAAAACTCTTCCTTTTCGAGATATTAGCAACTTTATGTCGATTTATTTCAACACGTTTAGGGCCGCCATTTTGTTTTTGGTGGTCCGTTTTTATATTTTCTTTGAGTAATTTTCCTAGTCTTAAATAGACCTTTAAAATGAGGTATCACATGACCATACTTCTCATTTAAAAATTTTGAGTTGCCCCCAAAATCCCCCATTTTTAGGGGACACACTCAAAATTTCCGATTGCTTCGAAAGATACTTTGGGCTAAGTTAGTATCGTCCCCCAAAGGATATTTGTTTGACTTTTAAAACACCCGGTATAAAACCAAACGTTTAAACTTCTTCGTGGGACACCCGGTACGACTGACCGTTTACAAGTCAAAATGGTATAAAGTTTTAAAACACCCAAACTGAGCGGAAAGTATGTTTGTATGGAAACGATTGAACCAATGAGAACGCTATTAACACTAATAAAACATTGTTAAGACAACAACAATTTTTTTAAATAAAAAATACGTTTTTTGATAATTTTTTTAAACCCATAACACAGAGGAACTGAGTGACAAAACTACAAATTTGTCACACATGAACAATGAAGTTGGTGCCGATAACATATTATGATATGTTGTTATTCCCCTGTATTATGGTTTAAAAAATCCAAAATCAAAAACAGTATTTTGTTTGATGTTTTTTTTTTTTATTTCTTTGCCCAAACAATATTTTGTTAGTATTGAGAACGTTTTCATGGGTTCAAAACGTGTACATAAAATTATCTTCCGCTCAGTTAGGTTGTTTTTAAAGCTGTATACCCCTGTAACTTTTAAATGGTTTGTAACTTTTAAAACACGAAAAACAAAAAAGTCTTAAATAACTTGTAAAATAAAATACGTGGTTTTCCACGAGATGTTCGATAGTTTTCCGCAATATTTCAAAATGGCAGCCATTTAAAAATATTTTAACTAGATATTTTTATATTAAAAAACATGGAAAGGTTCCTCATTTAACGTTTGCTGCCAGATTTATAGTTTACTAGCTGACCCGTACGGTGTTGCCCGTGGTGGTTGGTATTTTCAGTCTTTTTAACGTAATTGTATTCTTTTTAAGTGTTCAGTCAGTGAGTGGTATTTTACTTTTATATATATAGATGATCTTAAATAATAAAAGCACTATTGTCATAATAATAAAAGATCTGAAATTATGATTTTAGTAACTTTGATCCCACCAAACCCCTCCTAAAATTTCGAAATTGTTCATACCCTTTCTTAGTGAGCACCTATGGCCCTAGAGGAAGCTACATACCAAATTTCATTCCAATCAGTTCTGTAATTTTGGAGAAATCGTGATTTATTAATTTTTACCCCCAAACCCCCCTAAAATTTCAAATTTTTTAAAATCTTTTTTTAGTGAACACTTATGGCCCTAGAGGAAGCTGCATACCAAATTTCGTTCTGATCCGTTCTTTAGTTTTTGAGAAATCTTGATTTAGTAAATTTGACCTCTCCCAAACCCCCATAAAATTTCGAATTTTTTGAAAACCTTTCTTAGTTAGCACCTATGGCCCTAGAAAAAGCTACATACTAAATTTCGTTCCAATCCGTTCAGTAGTTTTGGAGAAATCTAGATTTTTAGTTACTTTGATCCCCCAAACCCTCTCTAAAATTTAGAATATTTTGAAACACTTTCTTAGCGAGTGCCTATGGCCCTAAAGGAAGCTACATACCAAATTTCATTCCAATCTGTTCGGTAATTTTGGAGAAATCGTGATTTAGTCAATTTTACCCCAAACCCCCCTAAAATTCCCAATTTTTTAAAACCCTTTTTTAGTGAACACTTATGGCCCTAGAGGAAGCTACATACTAAATTTCATTCCAATCCGTTAGGTAGTTTTGAAAAAATCGTGATTTAATAACTTTGATCCCCCCAAACCTCCCCTAAAATTTCGAATTTTTTGAAAACCTTTCTTAGTGTGCACCTATGGCCCTAGAGGAAGCTACATACCAAATTTCATTTCAATCCATTCGGGAGTTTTTGAGAAATCGTGATGAGTGTGTCAGTGGTATTTCGCTTGTATATATAGAAGACAAGATATAAATAATGGCCCATTTAAAAAAAGACAATCTGTACATAACGATCATATTAATTTGATGCCCAAAACTGAATTATTAAATGTCTCCATCTTACGTTTATAATCAAGATATTTGACAATACTAAATATATGTCTGTAGGTGACGGTCATAGATTGGTTTGACATCGTGTTTACTTTAAGAAACAGGAACTGACCAGTAACTACATAAATCCTTTGATGCTACAGTAAGGTTTCCCGGTATCTCGAGTTGTACTGCTTCCTGTAATTTATCGACACCATTGCTCTTGCCGAACCAGTACTTACATTGTCTTTGCCCTAGTTGAGAGTGTCCTTTGAAAATCTACCCCAATTGACAGAAAGACGAAACGGGATAAGGTTATAAATGGGTGGAAAAGATTTGAGAAAAACGGATCATGTTTTGTAAGATTGGTTTGATGATAAAGAGGTTGCTCGTGTGAGTCTAGCCATTGCAGAAGTTAAACACCATATTCTACTGTAAACCCTGCTTGCTCCGCTCTCAAAAGTTTGAGAGAAATAATTGAATATGGTTACACTTTTTTTTTAACTTCTTACTTACATGTGAACTGGAATATATTTATTTTAAAATGTGATGTTCGTGTAATTTTTTTTTTTGTTGACGTGATAGATATAATAACTAGGGGAAACCCATGCGTGCTACGCACCCCAGTCCCGTTGGAACCTTCTATACACATAATCATGTTATGTTTTCTTTATAATAAAGGTGTAGGATTAATAATAACCACAAAGCTAAGATGATAAATAATGTTAAATGTTCAAATCAAAATATTTCGTATATTTTATAACAGCAGTTATAACAAAGTTTAAAAGAACCGGCAAGGCTCAGGTTTACAGTTTAATAAAAACCCAACCTAAAATTTAGAAATAAAAAATAGTTGCTTCAAAGTCTGAAATCAGCTGTTAATGGAAATATTGGAGCAAACAGCTGTTTTATCTGGGGTTTTTTTATTTAATTGGTTGCTACGGTAATAAATGTAAACACATGTGTTGGTTCTTCAGTTTAGGCCTAACCTATGAATTTTCCGACTAAATTTACAAATATTGAAGTAAAATTGTTTCTATCAATGAATTCTGGCCTATGTTACTCAGAGATAGTGTAGCTTTTTATTAGTAAAACTATTTTTTCAATCGGTTCAGTAGTTCCAGAGATTACCCCCTACACACAAACTAACAAAAAACAAGTTTGTCTTCTTGTTTATCCGCCTGTCTTAGCTTTGTATTTTCTTCGCCTGACGCGTTTCGGGTAGACCCCATCTTCAGAAGATTTGCTTGCTACTATCTATGCTCTCCCTTTGTCTCCTATTTATACTTGTTCTCCTCCCCCACCCCTCTTTCCTCTGCATAGATAGTAGCAAACAAAGCTTCTGAAGATGGGGTCTACCCGAAACGCGCCAGGCGAAGAAAAGACAAAGCTAAGAAAGGCGGCAAGAAGACAAATGTTCCAAGCATCTTAGCAGAAATAATAATAACAAATGCAGTGATTAAAAAACAAGTTTTACCTCTTTATAATATTAGTATAGATTGATTACCATAGTGTGGTAATTCTGAATCTATATTGAAAGTGGTAGTGCTAAATAATGGATTGTACACAAACAATAGCTGATGTCATAGTTTATAGTTAAATAAATGATGACTTTGAGGCTAAATTACAAAGACTAAGTCAGTCTGTTAGTACCCTTAGTTTGCCATTACTCTTACCTCTGCTGGATTAAGGTTGACCCGACCGCTTTTACCTTCATTCGGTTAGTTATAAGTTAGGTCCAGCAGAGGAATGGATTGTTTTGCTGTATACATTTTTTAAAGCGAAACAAATATTTAGTTGCCTGATTGAATAACCTTCCCGACCACATACCATCCAGACAACGTCCAGATTCTTGCAACAGAGTGGAAGGACACATCCTGATAAGGAGAGAAGTTGTAGTCCGGTGTGAACAGGGGTAACTCGATGAGCCTGCCGAAGAATTTACTTTTTATCATTTTAATTACATTTTATTAGGTTCTACAAACTGGAGTGCTTAGTTATTTGGCTGTAGAGTTAGTTTCCACCTCCGAAATCATTGCAAAGATAAGGTTGATAATTTATCCGCTTTTTAAGGCAAGCCATAGACGAGTAGATAGCGTGGTATCTATTACAATATTTAAATAAAACCCCAAAGGACGTATAGAGTTCGTCATCACGAAGGATACATTATTTCGCGTACAATTGTGCGAGCCAAAGAGTTGGCGTGCTAAGCACGCACGAGTGTCAGTCGTTATAGTTTATCCAGTATCACGAAACCATAAAGTCGAGAGATCGGTTCACTTCAGCCACTCTAACACTAATGCAAGTCGTAGATTGCTTGACAATATTTTATGCCTTTTCTTCAGCGATATCTCAGACAGTGCCAAATGTTTCCCATCTAATTTGTACGGACTCCGCTTTATCATCAAATGTTTTACGTCAGGAGTTACAAACGTCACTTACACATTCAAGCGCGCAGTCTGTCAAAATATGGAATAGAATAAACTTCGCCCGAAAGGAAGTGTTTATTTTAAACATTGTTTTCGGGTCTTTCCGTATCATTACTTTGCTTACTGTGACAGCGTGGTATAATATAATTATATTATTGATCCGTGGCTAATACGATTGATTCAAAATTTATTTTTAGTTTAAAAAGCGATGTTCATGGAACTCCTCATTATATAGAACTAAGTATCTTAACACGTTCACTGCTAAGGACGCGCATGTGAGCTTGACACTGAACACTATGAGAATCGGCCGAGGTATAGTGCATTGCGTGCTTCGCACGCCAACTCCCGTATTGGGAGCATTTTCAATAAACAGTGCATTGCGTGCTTCACACCAACAAACGCATTGGGAGTATTTTCGAGACACAGTGCATTACGTGCTTCGCACGCCAACCTCCATATTGGGAGTATTTTCAATACACAATGCATTGCGTGCTTCGCATGCCAACTCCCATGTTGGGAGTATTTTCAAGACACAGTGCATTGCGTGCTTGGTACGCCAAACAGCTTATTTGGAGTATTTTCAATACACACTGCATTGCGTGCTTCGCATGCCAACTCCCATGTTGGGAGTATTTTCAAGACACAGTGCATTGCGTGCTTTGCACGTCAACCCCCGGATTGGGAGTATTTTCAATACACAGTGCATTGCGTGCTTCACACGCCAACTGCCATATGGGGAGTATTTTCAATACTCAGTGTATTACGTGCTCCGCACGCCAACCACCGTATTGGGAGTATTTTCAATACACAATGCATTGCTAACTGCCATATGGGGAGTATTTTACATACTCAGTGCATTACGTGCTTCACACGCCAACCCCCGTATTGGGGTATTTTCAATACACAGTACATTGCGTGCTTAGCACGCCAACCCGCGTTTTGGGAGTATTTTAAATACACACTGCATTGCGTGCTTCGCATGCCAACTCCCGTGTTGGGAGTATTTTCAAGACACAGTGCATTGCGTGCTTTTCACGTCAACCCCCGGATTGGGAGTATTTTCAATACACACTGCATTGCGTGCTTCGCATGCCAACTCTCATGTGGGAGTATTTTCAAGACACAGTGCATTGCGTGCTTCACACGCCAACTGCCATATGGGGAGTATTTTCAATACTCAGTGTATTATGTGCTTCGCACGCCAACCACCGTATTGGGAGTATTTTCAATATACAATGCATTGCGTGCTTCGCACGCCATCTCCCATATTGGGGATATTTTCAATATACAGTACATTGCGTGCTTAGCTCGCCAACCTACGTATTGGGAGTATTTTCTATACACAAAGCATTGCGTGCCTCGCACGCCAATTTCAAGCCTATGTGCTATGGACGCATATGTGCGTCCGCTTTAAAATATTAGTGATTATTACGTAGAAAGGTTCAAAAATAATAATAAAGTAATCTCTACTCATTTAGGCTATAAATATAAGAAGTTAAAGTCTTCTCCTACGAAATTTGCATAGCAGTGAAATGTAATTACTCTGTATTCTGTCCTACGGCCTAGTTATTTCAGTGAACAGTTTGTTTTCTCCTCCGATGTAATTGCAAAGAGCACTAGAAGAGCTTCCACTTTGTTTGTCATACCGCTACATACAATCGTCATGTTTAATAAATCTTTCACCTTGTCCGCTTTCCGCTTGTGGAACTTATTTCAGAAGCAATTAAATCTGTCGACAAACGTATCCAGTTTTCTAAATTACTTAGGACTCTCTTTTTGAGTAAGATGGATAAAGTGTCCTCGCCTTGAGGTGTAGTTTAATAATTTTTTTTTATACACACGATGATAAATGAGAAGTAATTATGTGTTGTAGTTTATTTGTTAATAATATTGCTTTTCTTAGTTTTGTGGAACGTGTTTTAAATGTAATGCTCGCTTCGCTCCAACCCCAGCGGTGGTGCAGCGAGCCGTCGAAGCCAATACAAACGGACTATTGTACACCCTGATATTTTCACGGGAATGACGATTGATTGTTTTTAATATTAAATTTTAAAAATGTATACTTAAATTAAATATTAATTAACAGTTAAAGATTTATAAACAAATTTACTTTATGCTGTAAAAATACTACACAGAAGGCATTGTCTGCCGTGTCACAGCCGTTCGCAAAACGCTCGATTTTGTTCCTGATTTTTAAATTTTACTCAAATTTGTCAAAAAGGAACTCTAACTATTTCCACTTAAAAAGAAGCCTGGATTTGTCTCTGAAAAGTCCTCTACACGCAAATTAAAATTTCGTCAAAATTGGTTCAGCCATCCGAGATTAGCCCCGACAAACAAGTTGAAAAAAATACATGTTTATTTTTTAGGCAACGTGTAAGCAACAGTATTAGCTTTAAAAAAATATTTATTTTGAAATCATAGAGAGACACTTCAATTTTATTTATATGTGTACATGTACGAGTGTTTAACGATCGATATAATTTTGCATAATAATATGTAAATTTCAGTTTGCCGATCATTTAAATTATTTTCTTTTCATTTAATTGTTTACTGTATTTCATTTTAGATTGATTTTAATTTTTATTATTTACATTTTCTGTTAAAAATTATTTTATTAGCGAATTTCCATAGGAAAAATGAGCTATTGCAGTGGCCCTTATGGTAAGACCCAAGGTCGGGAGTAGCAAATGAGCACTGATCATGGCCCCCAGAACACGTTTTGGGGTATCATTAAAAATCATATATATATAAATATATATGTGTGTGTGTGTGTTCGCACTCAAGCGGCCGCATTTTATGTCCGATATGGTTCAAATTTGGTACACATGGTGGTTGTTTACGTCACCCGGACGAGTTCGTTAGCCGAAAAAATCCAACAACCGGAAACACGTTTTTTAACCTTAAGTGACTTTTTTTTGAGATTTTTCCTACGAGAATGAATTGTTTTTTGAGTTTTGGTGCTCATTTGCTACTCCCGACCTTGGGTCTTACCATAAGGGTCACTGCAATAGCTCATTGTTCCTATGGAAATTCGCTAATCAGGTTGAATTGAGAATTCATGGACCAAAAACGTATACTGAGTACCGTCCAAATCCGGAAGTAACTATTCTTTGAGGTTTTTCCTACGAGAATAAATTTGTTTTTGAGTTTTTTCTACAAATACAAATGTGGGATGTTATTCTGCACAGTTTGTTTTTTTACCCGGCCTTATAGCCCGCTTGGTTCCCCCAAAATCGATCAAAACGTAAAATACCATAGAAGTACCCGTTACAAAGCTATATGGTGGATTCTAGTATGGGGTTGGCGTGCGAAACACGCAATGCATTGTGTGTTGAAGATACTCCCAACACCGGGGTTGGCGTGCGAAGCACGCAATGCTTTGTGTATTGAAGATACTCCCAATATGCGGAATGGCGTGCGAACCATTTTGCAGCTATTCAGCTCCGTCGTGAATAGACCTATTTCTCAAATTGTTGGTTGAAACCCTAAAACATTGGCCTATAAACTTAACTTTGGAAATTTGCTCAACTCACGCCAGCGGTTCAGCTGCGTGGTCGAATTATTATTTTTCTTTTAATTGTTTACTGTATTTCATTTTAGTTTGATTTTAACTTTTAATTAAATTTTATGTTAACAATTATATTATTAAAGTACAAGCAGCTCCGCCCCTGCTCGCTTAGCTCACCAACTTCGGCAGTGAGCAATGGCGTAGCTAATACAAACAGATTACTGTATACTCTGATATTTTCAAGGAAATGACGACTGAACATTGACCTATACATAGCTAATGTAGAACAGAGATCGAAATAGACACGATCCCTATAATTTCAATTGCGGCATGCGTTGTAATTTCAAATTTCAAAGAAATTTCGACATTACCAACTAAAGGAAACATTAGTTATTTGTGTGACAAAGTTGGGGTTTTCGCACGAAATAAAACATTTGACGCCTGAGGCGCAGCCGAATCTGTTGATTACCTAATCTAAACAAAGTGTTAGTTGTGAAGTATGATTAATTGATTCTAAATTTTCCAAATTGGGTTACAAATAAAAGTTTTTTTAACCAATTACAAAAAACTATGGGTCTTTGTAGGCCTAAGCCACACATCTTGCAGTGAAGATAGGTTAGCTCATCTTGTGTTGATTATTGAACTTTGAATTATAGCAATTTTCATTTGATTACCCCGGAAATGCATGTATTATAAAACGTTTTAATTTGAAGTATCACATGTCACACACGTTCACTACAAACTGTTGGCCTGGGGTGTTTGGAGTGGGGTTGAAAACCAATCAACACAGAGTAACAAAATGTCTCAATACGTTTTTCTCTAACGTTCGGAAAATATCGAACCTGCGGAAGTCTAGACACGTAGTGCGAACCTTATCTTAAAAGTCACAAAATCCGTCGCGTGATCCAAACGTTGAGTGCGGTTTATCACGTCTGGACAACTTGACCTTTTTCGTCGAAAAACCTTCGAACATCAAAACAGCTGATCGTGTACAGGGTGGTTGAAAAGTCTGGCAGCGGCAGTATTCCTCGGTTTCTAACAAACTTAGAAAAACCTTTCACCTCCCATTGTGTATTTTGTAGAGCTTTATGGATACACAATTTCGATACCGTCTGCCATTATTACAAGATGGCTTCCAAATTTTTATAGAATAATCTTTGCATAAACAATTCTATTTCGATAGCCTTAATGTTTGAGTTTGTGTCGTCAATTATATACAACCGGACATTTACATATATTTTGATTTATTAAATTAACTTGATTGAACATGCTATTTCAAGCATTTTAAACAAACTGGCACATACTTTCTCATAAACATATTTTAATTATTAAACAGATTCACAGTGACTTCATAATTAATTGTAGTAGGGGTAGGAGAGGTGATTTTAAACTAGGAGATTAACTAATAAATATTATTATTATTAGCTAGAGATAAAACTATTCGATTCATTTCGAACAAATTTGCACCAAACACGTCAATTAGGCCTGTATAGATGCACGAAAAAGGGTTTTGAAATTTTTTGAAAACAACCCCCTTTATGGCAAAAAAACCCCAAAAATCAATTCTTATTTTTAGCTAAACGAAAAGTTTTAGAAAGATGCGGTTTTTTTCATATGGTGGGGTATTAAAGGCTACAAATAAGCCAAATTTTATCAAAATCGTTAGAGCCATTTTTTATAAAAAAATAATAAACTGATTTTTTGGGGTTTTTTGCCAAAAAAGGGGTTGTTTTTCAAAAAATTTCTAAACCGTTTTTCGTGCATCTATACAGGCCTACTTGACATGTCTGGTGCAAATGTCTTTGAAATCTATCGAATAGCTTTCGCTCTAGCTTTGTATACATACATACATACAGACATAAATACAGACATACAGACAGACATTTTGTAAAAACCACTTTTTTGGACTTAGGGGGTCACAAAATGGATATTTCCGCAAAATCTCAACATCGATTTTTTTGCGATCACTATACTTTCTCTATACTACACAGTAAAGTGAGAAAGTAAAATTTGAAAAATTGTGTTATCTTTTATCAGGGATAAAAACAAAGGAAGGGGGTAGGGGGTTCTGGGCCCTCCCTGAAATATTTTGGAAACTCGACCTCTAACTTTTATAAGCTATTTAGAGTGCAATCACCTTGAACAATTTGTAGTTTCGTTCAAAACTTTATACATGTCCATCAAATTACTGAATTTAGAAAAGGAAATAACAAAACACCAGATAATTTTATTGGGTTGGAGTCAAACGAATTATTATGTAAATAGTAAATAATGTCATAACGCAGCTGCAAAGCTGGCGTGAGTAGGGCGAATTTCCAAAACTAATACATGTTTTAGGGTTTCAACCAACTATTTGAGAAACTGGTCTATTCACGAAGAATAAGAAAAGTAAGAAAAAAAGTTCACATAAACACAGACCCGAAAACGCTTCGTTTTCTAGATATCCGCCATTTTGTTTTTTGTACAAAATAACTTTTATCTAGAGAACGGTTTCACTGATTGAGTTCAAACTCGGCACAAAGTTTAACCTAACAATGGTATATCTCGAGAAAAATAAGCGATTAAATCCAGTCATGATTTTGAAAATGGTGGCTGTTTGAAAATTTCAAAGCTAAATTACTTAAAAACCTTATATTTTAACAAAAAATGTCAAGATACCTTTTTTGTAGCCCTTTTGATTCCCTATCGGAAGATGTAACTGTCACAACAATCGGATGAAGGATAGTAGATGTACAAACAATATTGCTGTGTTTACCGTGCTGGTATAGGATGCCGGGTTGAATAAACCAATTATTACACATAACTTAAGGGGAGGGGGACGTTTTGGACAACCCGGTTTAAGCGGCTTTGCCCTGACTGACCGACATAGAATCGACGTGCAGCAAAAAGTACTTAAGATACAAATACGTAAATTTATAGGTATATTCTTATGGGGTTAAATAGACGCACACTAAGAAAGGATTTTGCAAAACCTTCATTTTAAAGCGTAAAAGTATAGAAAATTAGGAGGCTCACTCTCAGCACTGTAACAGATAAACAGCTGATTGGCATCAAAAGCGTATCAACACATGATTTAATCATTACCATACCAACCATCTTAGCAAATTTAGAATCAGTTCATTATTCTTCAAAACCAAAAACCAAACAAAAATTGGGTCTGCGTCGGACCAGACGGTGGAAGTTATACTTCTTTGGCCACCCAATGGGATAGACAGGTAGACCTATACTATTGATGTAATATATTTTGGGAAAAACTAGTCGTAACTTAGAGTAGCCCTAATATTTTGTAGATGATAGCCTATTTTTTTATAAAAACGCTAACCAACACCGAAGGCATATTTTAAAATTAATATCCCATTTTTTCCTTCTTGTTACATACGCTTATGAATACCGTCGTTGCATCTGTTTGGTTGGTCACAGTTAGTCTGGGGACCATGATCAGTGCTCGCTTACTACACCCAACAAAATGAATGAGCTCCCGAAGTTTCGTCGTGAATCACCCTGTATATAAAATATGTAATGACTGCCGAAAACGTGTTCAGGGGACCATGATCTGCGCTCACTTACTACATTCAACAAAATTAATATTACATTGCCATAGGTCCTTGATAAGTGTGCAAAGTTTAAAATCAATCCGTCGTGTTTTGAAGGGGGTAAAAATCACGTCGTGTTCTGGGGACCATGATCAGTGCTCACTTATTACACCCAACAAAATTAATATTGCATTGCCATAGGTCCTTGATAAGTGTGCAAAGTTTCAGATCAATCCGACGTTTTGAAGTGGGTGAAAATCACGTCGTGTTCTGGGGACCATGATCAGTGCTCACTTACTACACCCAACAAAATGAATGAGGTCCTAAAGTTTCTGCATATCTTCGTGAATCGCCCTGTATATAAAATTTTTAATGACTGCCGAAAACGTGTTCAGGGGACCATGATCAGTGCTCACTTACTACTCCCAACAAAATTAATATTGCATTGCCATCGGTCCTTGATAAGTGTGCCAAGATTCAAATCAATCAGACGTTTTGAAGGGGGTGAAAATCACGTCGTGTTCTGGGGACCATGATCAGTGCTCACTTACTACT
>JAGFPH010005326.1:51181-68117 GCA_018207615.1 Philaenus spumarius
GGGGGGGGGGGGTCAAAGTTACTAAAAAGAAACACCGAACGGATTGGAATGAAATTTATAATGTACCTTCCTCTAGGGCCCTAGGTGCTCGCTAAGAAAGAGTTTTTTTTAAATCTAAATTTTAGGGGAGGTTGGGGGGGTCAAAGTTACTAAAAATCCCCATAAGAAATACAAAGTGTGATATATTTATTGATATAATATATTTTTTGTTAATATACATTTAACTTTGATTTGTCTATCCGTGCAAAGCCGGGTTAGGCCAGCTAGTTCTCTATAAAAGCAATTGTAATTAATGAGTTATTAAATAAAATAAATGATACGCTAGGAAAATAAATGTCAATCATGTAGTCAATCGTGTTGAAAATTTCAATTGACTAGCAGTCACCCTTGTTAAATCCAAAGACTCGATATTGGTCGGCGCATTCAATTCGTATTTTGTCTTCATTAGTTACTACAAGAATCGATTCCACCAGTCACTAACGATTGTGGTTTCGTTTTATTGTAAGTACCAAACCTGATTGCGAATGACGTTACGCAGTCCTTGATTGTGTCCTTGTATTTATAATTGAATCTGACGTGAATTAAACCATTTTAGCGAATTTCCATAGGAACATGCAGTGGCCCTTATGGTGGGGAGCTTTAAATGAACACCGATCATGGTCCCCAGAACACGTTTTGGGGTATCATTAAAAATTAGATATACATGTATTCGCCCTTTAAAGGAAGAATTTTGCTTCAGATTCGGTCCAAATTCGGTACACATGTTGGTTTTCTAAGTCACTCGGACGAGTTCGTTAGCCAATGAAATCCAACAACCGGAAACAACTATTTTTTTAGAGTTTTTCTACAAAAATAAATGTAGGATGTTATTCTGTACATTTTGTTTTTTCGCACGATCTTACAGCTCGCTCGGTCCTCCGAAATCGACCAAAACATACAATACCGTACAAGTACCCGGTTCTAATCCTCGTGGGAGATTTTACCGTCCGTCTTCTGGTCCGAGGCGGACGGCCGCGTGTGTACGCTGCGAGCGAAGCGAAGCGGGCCATAATCCGAGGTCGTAAAGTCGAGGTGGGTCGAAGCAGTGCGTGAGGCGAAGCTGGAAGGCAGCTATTCAGCGCCTTCGTGAGTAGACCGCAATTTCCTAAATTATCGGTTGAAACCCTAAAACACAAAAGAAGACTACTGAAAATAAACGGAATCAGGAAACTGACACATACTTTCTCCCTCATTATAGGAACTTAATTTTTAATTTTTAAGAGTAATTGTCCCATAAAAATCCATAAAATAACGGAAAACCCAACTTTTCTCAAAAACGGCTCGAACGATTTTGATTAAAATATAATAGGTCATAGCACTTTAGGTCCCTAATAAACTATACAATTTTAATCAAAATCGTTATAGCCGTTTTTGAGAAAAGATGATTTTTCCTTTATTTTAAGGGTTTTTATGTTATAATTACCCTTAAAAATAAACAATTCACAAAAATGAAAAACACGCCTGGAAATACCGTAAATTAGTACCTCCATACCAAATTTCATCAAAATCGGACTACTGGTTTAAGGCTCTAGGTCTGATAATACACACACAGACATCACTCCGAAAACCACTTTTTTAGGTTCAGGGAGACCCAAAACGGATATTTCCACCAAAAACTCAAACTCCAAAATTTTGACGAATACAATAGGCCTACTTTCTCCATATACTATGGTATAGGGGGAGAAAGTAAAACAAACACTTTAACTTTTTTTGAGTCTTGCCGACATTGACTACGGCATTGACAAGGCAGCTCAGCACTAACTAAGGAAAATACAATACGAAATCCTTATATATTTTTTCTCAAAGGTGTTTTTTTTACCGCTAAGCGATATCTCCCTTAACTCTTCATCAAAATTAACTAATCAAGCATCATTTTAAAGCTTACGAATGAAACGAAAATTGTGATTGTATTTATACATATTAATATTGTACTACACAATATTAAACTAACAAACACTTTTGGCATTGTCTAAAATGCCAGTTTGGCACTAAACTTAGGAAGAAATAAACATATTCTTACCCATATCTAAACCATAAAAATAATAACAATTCATAAATTAGAAGAATCACGCAATGATCGTAGTAAAAATATACCCTAAATTAACCTTACTTAACAATACTAAATAAAAATCTTTCTCATAATACAAACTCAATATATAATAAACGGTACCAGGAACTGGCACATAGTTTCTCACAAACATATTTAAATTATTAACCAGACTCACTGTGACTTGTAGGGTGCGGTAGGAGAGGTGATTTTTTATTAAAGCCGTTTCCCCATAAAAATCCATAAAATAACGGAAAAACCAACTTTTCTAAAAAACGGCTCAAACGATTTTGAATAAAATTTTATAGTTTATAGTACTTTAGGTCCCTAATAAACTACAAAATTTTAATCAAAATCGTTAGTGCCGTTTTTGAGAAAAGTTGATTTTTCCGTTATTTTAAGGTTTTTTTTGGGAAAATTACCCTTTAGAATAAAAAATTCATAAAAATAAAAAAACCGCCTGGAGATACCGTGGATTAGTACCTTCATACCAAATTTCATTAAAATCGGACGACTGGTTTAGGCTCTAGGTCTGATAACATCCACACAGACACACACACACAGACATAACTCCGAAAACCACTTTTTTAGGTTCAGGGGGACCCCAAACGGATATTTCCACCAAAAACTCAAACTCGAAAATTTTGACGAATACAATACTTTCTCTATATACTATGGTATAGGGGGAGAAAGTAAAAAGTGATAACCAAATAACATAAGGAGCCATCATCAGCTAGTTTTTTATGAATTAATAAGTAAATTGCCTTACCAACTCCTTAGTCCAGCCTAAAATTAAAAAACTCCTTTGTATCTAAAACTGATTTCCCTATCCAACTCCTTCTCTGATACATCAATAAAGGACATTTTGCAACAAAATGAAATACTGTGTCATCTTGTAACAGATTGCACAGCGAACATGCGAAATTAGGCTCTTTTGGCCGTGGTTTGTAATTAAGATTAAGCAGCTCCGCCCAGCTTTAATAATCCATGATATTGAGGTAATATCTAAATCATCAGTCAAATAACCGTTGTTTAGGTCGAGAGTTAGGTACTGCTGGGTGATAAACTGGTGTTCTGGCCCTGCCTATACATTCAGCCAACCAGAGCCTTCACGATACTAAGAAGATTCGCCCGTATAGCATCGATGGAGTCTGCTCCTAAGTCTGGTTCAATGCCGAAATTACCATCTTTTTCCAATCCCGACACCAAAAAACATTTCATTTTATAACTTGCTGTGCAATATTTCTAAGCAATCTATCCGGTCTTAAAGTCGTAACTTTTACAATATCATTTAGATTCATTTTTATGTAATTTTTCAAACCCAGTCTCCAAATATAATGTATCATTCAGGGTATTAAAAGGCAATCGAAATAATCTTTTGATAAACATTTTTTGCGTTGCTTCTAATCGTTCACTGTCTTTAAAGCCCCATACCTGCGCCCCGTAGCATATTATGGCCTTGACTATTGCATTATAGCAGGTATACTTTGCAATTATTTATCAAACCTCCCCCAAACCATATTAACCGCCAGTTTCGCACATCTATTTTTGTCTTCAAAATGATTTTCCCATGATAAACTAGGCGTTAAGACAACGCTCAATCTATATACTCTTAAAAGCGAAATACCACTCACTCACTCACTCATCACGATTTCTCTAAAACTACCCAACGGATTGAAATGAAATTTGGTATGTAGCTTCCTCTAGGACCATAGGTGCTCACTAAGAAAGGGTTTGAAAAAATTCGAAATTTTAGAGGGGTTTGGGGGGATCAAAGTTATTAAAAAACGATTTCTTCAAAACTACCAAACGGATTGGAATGAAATTTGGTATGTAGCTTCCTCTAGGGCTATAGGTGCTTACTAAGAAAGGGTTTTAAAAAATTGGAAATTTTAGGGGGTTTGGGGGGTAAAAGTTACTAAATCACGATTTCTTCAAAACTACCGAACGGATTAGAATGAAATTTGGTATGTAGCTTCCACTAGGGCCATAAGTGTTTACTAAAAAAGGGTTTTAACATATTCGAAATTTTAGGGGGTGGTTTGGGGGATCAAAGTTACTAAATCACGATTTCTTCAAAACTACCGAACGGATTGGAATGAAATTTGGTATGTAGCTTCCTCTAGGGCCACAAGTGCTCACTAAGAAAGGGTATGAATAATTTCGAAATTTTAGGAGGGTTATTGGGGAATCAAAATTACTAAAATCATAATTTCAGATCTTTTATTATTATGACAATAGTGCTTTTATTATTTAAGATCTATATATATATAAGCCAAATACCACTCACTGACTGAACACTTAAAAAGAATACAATTACGTTAAAAAGACTGAAAATACCAACCACCACTGGCAACGCCGTCTGGATCAGCTAGTTACTTATAATGGTTTACTACTTCGATTCTATCAATTTTATACCAAAATTTATCTTTTTTTCCCAATCTCCCATCTTTTCTAAAAATCATTATTTTCGACTTGTCTAAATTTACTTGTGGGCTCCAAGTATCACAATAATTCACCTTTCTAATCATATGATGCAAACGTTCTGCTGATGTTTAAAGCATATGTTCGAAAAATAAGCTATTGTCAAAAAATAGGCAAACAACTTAACATTCTTGTTTTCGTTACAAAAATTGATTTAAAAAACTTATATGTTATACTTAATGTTATACTTACTAAGGTTCATAATAAAAGGCGCCATCTATTATCAATATTTTTAACTAATATGACAGCTGTTTGTTTACATTGTATAATATGCAAGTGTGATCTATCACACAAATCAATAAAATTAATTCAACGTAAATAACTGAACGTAATTTACCTAATTAAATCACTGTTTTAAATCAGGCCAGTACTCCTAACTTACGAAATATTCGCACTTGTGAGCTAGTACAATACCTATATAAATAAAAATGTAAATGTGCGTTTGTTAAAAATCGATAATCTCTGAAAGTTCTTCACCAATTGTTTTGAAATTTTGACACAAACTTTCATTTGAATACAAGCGTGTTTTACTTTCTCACTATACTATAGTATAGAGAAAGGATAGTGATCGCAAAAAAAATCTATCTTGAGATTTTTGTGGAATTATCTGTTTTGGGACGCCCTGAGTCCAAAAAAGAGGTTTTTACAAAATGTCTGACTGTATGTCTGTATGTATGTATGTCTGTACAAAGCTAGAACGAAAACTATTCGATCGATTTCAAACAAATTTGCACCAAACATATCAAGTAGGCCTGTATAGATGCACGAAAAACGGTTAATAAAAAAACGGCTCTAACGATTTTCATAAAATTTGGCTTATTTGTAGCCTTTAATGTACCCTACCATATGCAAAAAAACCGCATCTTTCTAAAAATTCTCGTTTAACTAATAATAATAATAATAATAACTCATTTTTGGGGGATTTTTGGCCATAAAGGGAGTTGTTTAAAAAAATGTTTGAAACCTTTTTCGTGCCTAATTGACGTGTTTGGTGCAAATTTGTTCGAAATCGATCAAATAGTTTTCTCTCTAGATAATAATATTAATATTTATTAGTTAATATCCTACTTTAATAAAAAAATCACCTCTCCTACCCCACCCTACAAGTCACAGTGATTCTGTTTAATAATTTAAATATGTTTGTGAGAAAGTATGTACCAGTTCCTGGTACCGTTTATTTATATACTTTTTGAAAAACAGCAGCATCCATTGAAGATAAAAACAAACAAAAACATACTAAGTTTGTTACGGCAATGGGAAACGCCATATTAAATAACAAACAAATATGTTAGCTGTTGATACAGTGATCGGCTTTTTGCTTTAATATTTCTATTAACAGCTGATTTAAAACTTTGAAGCAATTATAACAATTGCTAACATTAAGGTTAGATTTTTATTAAAGTGTAGACCTGAGCTTTATTATAACTGCTGTTATGAAATATCAGAAATAATTTGATTTTGACTAATCAGCTCATTAACAGCTAATTTCATACTTTGAAGCAATTATTTGTATTTCTAACTTTTAGGTTAGGTTTTTATTGAAGTGTATTCCTGAGCCTTACTGGTTTCTTAACCTTTATTACAACTGATGTTATAAAATATACGAATTAATTTGATTTAAACGTTTAACATTATTTACCATCTTACCTTTGGGGTTATTATTAATCCTACACCTTTATTATAAAGAAAACAACATGATTATGTGTATAGAAGGTTCCATCGGGGTTGGCGTGTGGAGCACGCAGGGGTCTCCCCTAGTATTAATACAATATAAAGCATAGAAATTATATACTATTTTAAAAAGGAGATTGTGGTCTACAAAACAGATCAACAACAAAAAAAAAGTCACCCGCTTAATACAGAAATATCTTGAGGTTTTATTAGTATTTTACTAATATTGGCTGCAAAAATAATGACGAAATATTTTGCGATATAGTTTATTAATTCAAATTAACTATATTACTAAATAATAAGAAATTATGCTCTTGAGAAAATAAATAGTAACTGCGACACTCTATAAGATATTGTTTACATAAACTTTTTGAAGAACTAAGATTTTTACGTTCTTTTAAACGCTTGCTGCACGCCTACATTCCAAAAATAAAGAAGTGGTTGGCGTGGGAAGCACGCAGGTGTCTGAATAACTTATTTTAATTGATATGCATTTTCATTACAGTAGGATATATTTAACAAAAACTACCGTAGTCTTTACGAGCGAGGCTTTTGCGCGGAAACGCCTTTCCAGATTGAATTTAAATTTGCATGAATCGCAAACAGAAGCAGCGGTCGTTTCTAGCCTCGCCCCAGGCCTCCGTCTCGGTTTATTATTTAGTCTCGATTCGGGTCTTCGTTTTAAGACTCGTGCCGAGTGTAACTTTAGGTAGGTTTTATACCAGGTGGTAAACATAATAAATGGAAAGATCTGGTTTACTTCGGTTTGGTTTATAACTAGCTTTCGAAGACTGTGTTGAAAAAATAAACCCGTAAAGGACCTGGTATGTCTATAGAACTCATTTTATACGGAAGAACTACTTTTATTTTTTATTTAGTTGATATTTTTATTGAAATTTTAATATGTATTATTATGGTAATCACCACTTGTGTGTAATATTAAACTGTTATTGTCGAAATCTGTTTTTAACCTTAATGGTGTTGTGTGCGGAGTTCCGCAGGGCTCTGTTCTCGGTTCAATTCTATTTCTAATATATGTTAATGATTTATGTGAGGGTGTTTCTAATGGTAGTCTAACAGGTTATGCAGAGGACACAGCATTCTGTTACAGTGCAAAAAATAGAGAAGACCTAATTAGACAAATGCAAGAAGACTTACAAACAAGTTAAATTGCTGGTTTGCTCAAAACCAAATGGTATTAAATGAAAAAACCAAATACATTCTCTTTCAAATTAAACAAAAAGCTAGAAATAATCAAATAAATAATTTAATGTATAAATGCCCTCAGTGTATTATTCAATCATCGCAAGACTGTACTTTTTGTATGAAAATTGAATTGGTATGTAGTATTAATTATCTAGGAGTTTTCTTTGATGATAATTGTTCTTGGAAGGTCAACATAAGACATTTAAACTCTGGAATGTTGGTAGCTCTAAGGAAATTATATATGTTAAGATATTTGTGCCCATTATCCGTTTAAAAAAAATGTTTATTTCAGCCTAATTAATTCTAGACTTGAATACGGAATAACATGCTGAAGAGGGACTTATTTAAATTCAATCAAGCCTCTTCCTTATTATTTGAAAAAAAATTTGTCGTACTCTGTTAAAAAAGCCAAAAATTGAATCTTCATTTCCTTTATTCAAACAGTTGAGAATTTTCCCTCTGAGGCATTTGTACATTTTCAAAGTTTTAAGGGGTTTTTGTGAGAGGCGGTGATAAAAAGATAATATATAGAGAAAATAAGAAAAACCTAAGACACCAAAATAGTTTTGAACAGCCGAGGCCGTACATGGAGGCATTTAAAAGATCTTTCGCCTACATGGCACCAAAATTTTCCAATAATTTGCCGCCTGAAGTGATAGGCTTAAAGTCATCAAATAAATTTATTAAAGCGATTTCAAAATGGAATTTTGCTCAGGAAAATGTTGAAAAGCTATTATAGTGAAATTTAAAAAACCAATATATCAAAATTAAATTTGGGCACAGAATAACAGAATAATAATTTTCGTCTGTTTCTATTTCAACTAATTTTGAGTATCAAGTAAGGTACTTATTTTCTGATTCTGCCACTGGTTCTTCACTTCTTGACGGTAACCCCAAATCAGGGTTTTCCTAAGGGGTACCTAATTAATTCTGCCAATATAATAGATGATAGGTTGACAAAAAATGTTTTTATGTTAAATCCTTTTGCCCGTTTTTCTTTTCTAAAGTTTTTGTTGAAATTTCTGTTCTTGAAGCAGCATATTTGTTTATAGTTATTTATTGATTAACATGTAGTATGTATATTTTATCACTTTTTAAATAGTGTAGTTAGAAGGTAATTTTATGTTTGTATTTTATTTATCAATGATAGATTATGTATTGTTTGTTCGGCTTATTTTGTCAAATGTAATCCAAAGCAGAATTAATAAACTACGTTAAAAAAAAGGTAAGGGAAGGAACTTAGTTTTAGAGACATGAAGCGACAAAAGGTGATCAAACCACTTTGTCACAGCCCTATAACCCTTTACCGTTGCTATAGTCCGTTTACAGTTTAGTTGATAGCGTGGGCAGGCATTGTCCATGCTATTGAAACGGAGATCTTACGCTAGTAGCCCGCATGAAAACATCACAACCTCATAAAACTCATTTAAAATAGTTATTAGGAATACGTAATGGAGTTTACTTAAACATAAGGTAAGTTACTGAAATTAAGACAGTTGGATCTTGAGTTAAACACTGAGATAAGGATCCTTATGTATAATATGCGAAGCAGTTTTTTGTGAACACAACTTCTCCCTTAATTCTGGACCAAATTTAATGTTCGAGTTGTCAAAAAATTCGTCTCATTTCGAAGTTTGGCAATAAGGTTTAAGATGTCCAAATTTCGATCTTATCCTTAATGGCGTGAACTAATCTCAAAGGTCTGGGTTTCCCCCACAAGATTAACATGGAACGAATTTAAAAACCATTTCTATACAAAACAGCCGTTTATAATAAGAAACAAACTAATCCAGCTGCTTTCGTGGATGTAAATAATGATGTTTATAGTAATAATTTAAAAAAGAACTTTATATACAAAACAGCTGTTTATATACGAAACAAACTAATCCAGCTGATTTCGGGGAAGTAAGTAATGATTTTTAAATAACAGATAATACAGTTGATTCGGATGTCCAGCTTATAGTACAAAATAATGTTTTAAGTTGGGCCTATACTGAAACAACACATGTTTCAACACACACAAGCCAATAAAAACTTGCGTTAAGGAATTTAAAAATAAGAAAAAGAACTATGTAACATTATAATTAAAAATAAATAAGACATATAGTAGACCCATTTATTGATAATATACGGTAATTGATAATATATTGTAACTTTTAGGTTAGGTTTTTGATTAAGTGTACACCTGAGCCATACTGGTTCTTTTAACCTTTATTATAACTGTTGTTATGAAATATATGGAATAATTTGATTTGAACATTTAACACGATTTACCACCTTAGTTTTGATTATATTATTAATCCTATTACTTTAAATGATCAATTCTTGTATCTATCTTTGTATTTTTGTATCTGTCGCGGATCTCGAAAACGGCTCTAACGATTTTGATGGAAATTTGCGTACAGGGGTTATTTGACGTCAGGAATTGATTGCGCTATAGGTATTGTGTCTTCAAAACGCGCATTAAGTCTGAAAAATGCGCATAAAATTTAAAATCAGAACTTCTTTTTATACCACCTTTCAAGTCACTTAGAAGGCGAATAGGAACTGCTTCTTTTTATACCTCCTTCAAAGTCACTAAATATTCGAATAGATACATTATAGACACAATCCAGATGTTAAAAATACTGGTTTACCTAGGTACAAACAAGCCAAAGATTAGCGAGAGCCTTTAGAGAGTTTTCCAACTGCGAGCGAAGCGAAGCAGCCATCTGAGGCCGTAGGCCGAGGCGGGTTTGTTACGCGAAGCGTCCAGGGGCAGAGCCTCTAGTTATAAATAAAACATAACATATGTTTTTAGAAGGTTCCATCGTGGGTTGGCGTGTGGAGCACGCAGGGGTCTCCCCTAGTATTCGTAATTCAATGTGGTTGTGAATAGGAGCCTATGTAGTTAGGTCAGGTAGTAGCGCGGCAAGCCTCCGTAAGACCATATAGCCCAGTCGGTGTAGGTTACAACTACCAGTAATTTGGAATAAGGCTGAATTTTTTTTTATAAGTACATTAAAGTATGTAGATTAACATAAAAAAAGTTTACCAGTCATCGATTTCCCAAAGTCGAAAAAAAATCTAAATTTTTTTTTTCTATTATCTTTAATATTTCGAGCTTGGATGAAGATAAAGAAAAATAAAGATAATAAAAATGACCCACGAACTCATTTTAAACGGCTCAAGTTTAGAACATTTTTAAAATATCAACCTAAAAGGTTTTTACAAGTTAAACATATAGATGCAAACAAGATCAAGGAGTATAAACCTTTTTTATTATTTACTTTTAAAAGCACAAGTAACTTAAAAAAGTATAATTTTAGACCTTTTTAGATTTTTTATCAAAACGCTGAGTTGATCAGATGCAGATTAGTCAATTTTTTAAATATAGTTTTTAAAATAAGTATAGTAAAAAACAATTGTGTTTGTAACTTCTGTACCAATTTTTAAATCGATATGTTCAAAAATGTCGAAAATGGAGTCGTTGAATCCAAAAGTGTTACAGTTAAAACGAGGTATGTAAAACAGAAGACTATTTTCAAGCGCCTCGTTTTTAAAAATAACATGAAAAAATCGTTCATACTTACTAAGAATATTTATACTTTTGTATTCAACTTGTAAAACAAATTTGATGTTGATATTCTAAAAATGTTCTAAACTTGAGCCGTTTAAAATTTGTTCGTGGGTCCGGTAGTTCTAAAATCGAGAAACCAATTGATAAGTCAAGTGGCTCTAGATCGGGTCATTTTCAAGATAACAAGCTGAGACTCGGCGTAAATGTTTAAAATATATATTTTAATTCCTATGTCAAGTTTCAATTCGATATATTAAAATTCAGCCAATTTGGAATGCGAAAACGCTTCATATATGAATAAGATTTCAACTTTTAGTGATTTCCTCTGCTGCAAAATACATACCTGCATTATCGAATTTTTTCCAGACAAACCATTGGTCGGAGGAAAGAAATACATATGACCTTTTTATTGAAAAATACTTTCCCTACACGGTGGTATTTTTTATTTTTATTTATCTTCATCCCATCTCGGAATATTAAGGATAATCGAAAAAAAAGTTTTTGTTTTTTTTTCGACTTTGGGAAATCGATAGACTGGTAAACTTTTTTTATGTTGATCTACATACTTTAATGTACTTATAAAAATCAGCCGTATTGTAAATTACTGGAACCTTTGGTCTAAAATTACCCCTACCGACTGGCCTAATAGTCAAAGAACATAGTCAAAGAACATAGTCAAAGAAAGTTACTTGTAGTTCCTACAGTTAGTTGTAAGAGATCTCGTGGTATTGCACCAACTCGTATTAAACTTGTCTGGAAACTGACCGCATCAGTGACTGTTTAATCAATCCTCCGGCGTGTTTTGTTTATTCGACCGTAAACATTGGTGTGGACCGCTCGTTGAGCTGATTATTGTAAATGCAGTGTGCGTCATTACCCTCTAAATCCTCTCTGGTTGACGTAGGCTATGCACGGTTTATAGATTTAAATTTAAACGGGGCTGGTTGAATTGTTGAATAGAGTAAGAAATACGCGACGTATTCTTTCTCTGGTATACTTCTGCTATACTATGGGATTCCCCTGCGTGCTTCACCCGCCTACCAATTGCTCGCTCGGCTCGACGAATTGCGGGAGAAATAACTTTTAATAATCGGATAATTCTTTTTTATATACAGGGTGGAACAAAATTAGTGTTAAAACTTCGGGAAATGGTTCTATGTTTCTTTTACTAAATAATTTATATCTAGAGAACGGTTTAACCGATTGAGTTCAAACTTGGCACGAAGTTTAACCTAACAATGATCTATCTTAAGAAAAATAAGCGATTATATCCAATCATGTGCTTTAAAATGGCGGCTGTTTGAAAATGTCAGACCTAAATTACTCAAAAACCGTAAATTTTAACAAAAAATGTCAAGGTACATTTTTTGTAGCCCTTTTAATTCCCTATCGGAGGATTTAACTTTAAAAACAATCGGATGAAGAATAACAGTCAAGTTAAAGATAATGACAGCAAATGTACATACAATATTGTAGTATTTACTGTGTTGGTATAGGATGCCGGGTTGAATAAACCAATTATTACACATAACTTAAATTTATCCTTCATTCGATTGTTTTAACAGTTACACCAACCAACAGGGAATCAAAAGGGCTACAAAAAAAGTGTCTTGACATTTTTTGTTAAAATTTACGGTTTTTGAGTAATTTAGGTCTGACATTTTCAAACAGCCGCCATTTTAAAGGACATGATTGGATATAATCGCTTATTTTTCTTAAGATAGATCATTGTTAGGTTAAACTTCGTGCCAAGTTTGAACTCAATCGGTTAAACCGTTCTCTAGATATTAATTATTTAGTAAAAGAAACAAAATAGCGGATATTTGGAAAATTAAGCGTTTTTCGAAAAAATGTTATTCTTGAATTTCTATTTATTTTGACCCATAGCACCATTTCACGAAGTTCTTAACACTAAATTTGTTGCACCCTGTATATACTGTATATATTCATATTGTCAAAAATGTAAAGTCAAATTCAAACAATTTTCAAAATGTTTCATTCTCGTCTAGGACTAACCTGAAAATTAATTTCTATGCTTTTAGTTCATTAAAAAAAAACAAACAATATTTATTTTATTTTATACTAGGGGAAACCCCTCCGCACGCTAACCCCCGATGGAACCTTCTTCTAAAAACATGTGTTATGTTTTATTTATAATAAAGGTGTAGGATTAGTAATAACCCCAAAACTAAGATGGTAAATAACGTTAAATGTTCAAATCAAATTATTTCGTATATTTTATAACAGCAGTTATGATAAAGGTTAAAAGAACCAGCAAGGCTCAAGTCTGCACTTTAATAAAAACCTAACCTAAAAGATTGAAATACAAATAATGCATCAAAGTTTCAAATCAGCTGTTAATGGAAATATTAGAGCAAACAGCCTTTTTATATGTTATTTTATTCCATTGGTTGCTTGGGTAATGAATGTAAATACATCCAAGAAATATGTGGTGCTTCATCAGTCTAGTCCTAACCTAAGAATTCTTTCCGACTAAATTTACAAATACTGAAATGAAAAATGTTTTTATCAAAATGAATTATAGCCTATGTTACACAGGGATTGGGTAGCATTTTATTAGTAGCATTTTCTCAATCGGTTCAGTAGTTCCAGAGATTAGCCCCTACAAACAAACAAACAAATTTCACCTCTTTGTAATATTTCTATAGATATTATTTTTAATGATACCCAAAAACGTGTTCTGGGGACCATGATCGGTGTTCATTGACCTTAGGTCTCACCATACGATTCACTGTAATCGCTCATCTTTCCTGTGGAAATTCTCTAATAATTTCTAATTAGTCAGGGAAATTATAAAAAAAGGGAAAGTCAGGGAAATTAATTGTTAAAATCCTTTGGGAACCCTGTTGACACTAGTTAACTTGCCTAATAGTATTAAATGCAGGCCTACTTTTGTACCGATAATGTACGGGCTTTTCTCTGACATCAATGATACAGAACCCGGTAAAATTGTAAACCAAATTGTATTCGGTAAAATCAATAAACACACATACTTTCCCTGCTTGTTGTACACTCGCCCGTGTTTACGAATCCCCATTAGAGTAATATTACTTGTTGCCATGGTTACTATTTGTATAGACCACTTAACTTGGCAAATTATGCTTTACACTCGAATAATAACCGTTGTGTACTTCAACGTACTTTTATTGTTTTCCTAGTTCGGTGTAAAAAGACGAAACCATTAACACGCGAAATGTTTTATTGCAAACGTTTTTTTGCTCCGTAAAACCGGCAACTGCAACTGGTTTCTTTCTTATGTGAAACCCTTTAGCCGTATATAACTTTTGAAATCTCGTCTTAATTTGGTGCTCTCTGCACATATTTATTTTACATGCCATTTTTCTGTATTAATATTCAAATAAAAAAATTTTGTTTTTACTCTTAATTGTAACTTATTTGTAACATAACTTTAAGTTCTACTTTCGAAATTTATATTTGTTTACGGAATTATTATTTAACTAGGGGAATCCCCTGCTTGTTCCTGCGCCATACCCCGTTGGAACCTTCTATACACATAATCATGTTATGTTTTCTTTATAATAAAGATGTAGGATTAACAATAACCTGAAAGGTAAGATGGCAAATAAGGTTAAATGTTCAAATCAAATTATTTCGTATATTTTATAACAGCAGTTATAATAAAGGTTAAAAGAACCAGGTATACACTATAAAAAAAACCTAATCTAAAAAATATAAATACAAATAAATGCTGCAAAGTGTGATTTCGGCTGTTAATGGAAATATTAGAGCAAACAGCTCTTTTATCTGCTATTTTCTTCAATTTTTTGCTATGGCAATGAATGGTTCATCAGTCTAGTCCTAACCTAAGAATTCTTACAAATATTGAACAAATACATACGAACAAATAAACACATTTTACCTCTATATAATATTATTATAGACATAAGTAAATGTAAGTGGGAATATTTTGAAAAGTAGTCACATGGGCGCCCATATATTTTCTGGGGGGGGGGGGGATATACCAGGGTATGGGGCGTAACACGTTCACTGCTAAGGAAGCACATGTGAGCTTGACACTTCACGCTATGAGAAGCGACCGACGCACAGTCCATTGTATGCTTCGCACGCCAACCCCCGTACTGGGGGTATTTTCAATATAGAGTGCATTGAGTGCTTCGCACGCTAACCCCTGTATTGGGAGTATTTTAATACACAACGCATTGCGTGCTTCGCACGCCAACCCCCGCACTGGGAGTATTTTCAATACACAATGCATTACGTGCTTCGCACGCCAACCCCTGTATTGATAATACTTTCAATATACAACGCATTGCAAGCTTCGCACGTCAACCCCCGTGTTGGGAGTATTTTCAATACAGAGTGCATTTCGTGCTTCATTGCGAATATTTTTAATACACAACGCATTGCCAACCCCCTTTCTGGAAGTGTTTTTATTACACAATGCATTGCGTGCTTCGCACGCCAACACCCGTACTGGAAGTCGGGAGGAGGGGTCCCAATGCTCATAAGTATGGGCGCCTATGATTAGTCATGATTTTACAGTTTTTAATAAAGCAACGTGAAACTCTCTACATCCATTACTCTCTACTTATCTATTTGGTCCATGTATAGCTTTTTGTTTTTTTTAATGATAATAATTTTTCCACTTAATTATTGCAATACACAAAGAGAAAATATTTTTCGTTTTTATATCGGAGTCTGACGGCACTTTCCCCAATCGCGCGCCTCAATTGTTAAGTGGAATTCAATTTAAACTTTTGCAAAAGCAGTTCTTTGTGCGGCACTAACCATTAATCAAAACGACGAGACAGTTCAGATCCCACAATGCAGTGTCACCGAGGGGGGCGTCATAACTGAGACTCGTTTTCATTGTACTTTCGTTTTTAAATTTAATTCTGAAATTAAAAACTAATGATTTATTACCAGCGCGAGCGGATGAGATGCACTTGATAAAGGTCCGTGAATTCAACTGACGTGGCTCTGACTTTTAGTTAGGGATAAAAGTTTTTTAATTGCAAATTATTTATCAATTGATTTTATTGATTTCTAAGAATAGAGAAAACTCCCAAGTCCTAATAAAAATAGGTTTATTTGTGAAAATCATTTCAACGGCAAAGTCGTTCTCTTTATTGGCACTTGAGCAACAAATAATAAATTGTAAATCATCCGATCACGCAGCCGAACCGCTGACGCGAGTTGAGTGAATTTCTAAAATTAATTTTTACTTTCTCACTATACTATACTATAGAGAAAGTATAATGATCGCAAAAAAAATCGATGTCGAGATTTTTGTGAACATATCCGTTTTACAGCCCCCTGAGTCCAAAAAAGAGGTTTTTACAAAATGTCTGTACATCTGTATGTATGTATGTCTGAATGTCTGTATGTATACAAAGCTAGAGGTAAAACTATTTGATCGATTGCCAAAACATTTTCACCAAGCATGTCAATTAGGCCTGTATAGATGCAAGGAAAAATCTTTTGGAAAATTTTGAAAAACGTCCCAATTTTCGGCCAAACAACCCCCAAAAAATCAGTTATTATTTTTTTAATAAAAAAAGTCTAACGATTTTCATCAAATTTGGCTTATTTGTAGCGCTTAATGTACACCCTACCATATGCAAAAAAAAACTGCATCTTTCAAAACATTCTCGTTTAGCTAATAATAATAATAACTGATTTTTGGGGTTTTTTTGGCGTGAATCTGTACACGCCTAATTGAAACGTTTGGTGCAAATTTGTTCGAAATCGATCGAAAAGTTTTCTCTTTAGGTAATAATAATAATATTTGTTAGTTACTCTCCCTAATTTAATGTACTATCCCCTTTGCTACTTTAATACAATGTCACAGTTGGAGTTACGTACGGGGGTTGGCATTGTGTATTGAAAATACTCCCAATACGGGGGTTGGCGTGCGAAGCACGCAA
>JAGFPH010005327.1:0-17426 GCA_018207615.1 Philaenus spumarius
CAAAAATAAAGGAAAAATTTGGATTTTAATTTAACATTGGTCTTATGGAGTGTCAGCCAACATGGCCGACAGCTAGAGCCGACCCTTAATTTAAAAGTGTCATATATTGGTTATAGGTTTGATGGGCCATCAAACTTTCTTGCTTAAATCTATGAAAAAAACAAATAACTGGGGAATCGAACCAAACTTAAAAATAAAATTAAATTTATAAATTGGTTGGCCCATAGAGCCATTCTTTATTAAATAATTGACCTAGCGAAGCGAGGTCTCCGTTTAACTCGACCATTTGGCATTTCCTATGTGTGTCTGTCTATCTCACGATTACGGTCAAACGCCTTGACCGATTTTGATGATTTTTTGCATTATTCCTAGACTGAGCCATGTATATATACGGTTTTGTCCATTTTTAATTCTTTAAATAAAATAAAAATGGCGGCTGGACCGTTTCTATCAGTGTAAGCTTTTTTCCAAAGCCAGTTTGTGGCGTAACCGTAAGTCAAATTTAAAAAATAATAACATTTTGCGTGTAGCAAATTAGATTTTCAACAAAATTGTATTCTTGATTTTATTCCGTATCTCTAACGGTGAGTTCCCAAAATGGCCGTAAACTTCAAATTTGTTAAAAATCGTCCAAGTTTTTGTATTTTAACCATGTTTTTATACGTTTATTCTAAACCAATTCAAAAGTGTTCCGTAGCTTTTTTGTAGATAAAGGTTAATAGAATTCATATATGCCAGTAAAAAAATGATTGAAGTAAAATTAACAAAGTTATTAGCTTAAGAAACAAGCATGTTCAGTAACGAAAGGAAAAAGTTCAACTTCAGGCCTACATAAATAGTAGTAAAATTTTTTTGTAATTTTTTCTAAAATGTAAAAACGTTTTGTAATTTAGTTGTAAATAGAACTGTATAACAATACTTATCAATTTCAAATTTCTTATTTTGAAAACACCAGTTTGTTTGTTACTACTACAAGACAGCTAACAAAACTAGGCCTGTTTTGAATAGTAATTTGGGAATATATCCTTTGCCCAAAATTGATATATTATTATAAGAAAGTGTAGAGAATAAATCAAAGAATTGAACTGTATACTTGTAAATCATTATTTTATAAAAGTATTTGATTTAGCTTTACTTGAATTACAAAATGGGATGAAACAAATGAAACCTCGCGGCGATAAAGGACATACAAAAAATTACCGTTGGACAGCGTGGGAAGTGTTGGTACATGGGTTGAGATCACTATCACGACGCTTTTATATCGTTTGTTTTCATTATTTCTAATATTGGAATATGATATGGAACTGTAAATACATTGTTAAATTTTAGTTATTTAAGTATGTAAATATTTAATTCTATGTTTTCCCTCAATAACGTGATATTTGTAGCTACCTTACGCATTATTAACCTATATAAAACACAATGTCCCATAAAAGAAAATTTTTAGCAGTTAAAGCTCAAGAAAAGAAAAAAAGACAACTAGAAACCCCGGAATCACGGGAATTGCAAAATAATGTTTCACTGGCTAAACCTTCTGCTTACTTCCTTACTGGCACACTATTTGTAACCTAAGCTCAAAACCACATTTGTTATTTCAACGAGCGAAGTCTACTGTTCACAGAACTACTAATATTAGAGATCGGAATAGGGTGATGGTCCATCGAACCAAAACGTATTTTTATTTAAGGGTCTATGGTAAATCGATATTATGTGTAATAGAACCAGTCCCGTATGAACTTCCTTGGTCTTAATGTTTTTTGTTATTATTGAGCTAAAACATTACATAGTTGTAAAGCTATCATTTCGTTAATTTAGAGTTTCTTGAAGATGTGAGTTGAAAGTACATTTACAAAATACTAATAAAACCCTTGGAATTCGTAGCACGGGGATATACAATACCCGCATGGGTCAGTTAAAGAGATCAAGTAATTGCCTACTTAGCGTAAATCAAATAAAAATTATGTTTAGTATATTATCAACAGCTTTTTGTTCTGATTTTCAAACCAATACAATATTTTCTATCAAATTTTTTTATAATGGTTTCTATAATTTTTTAGAGGTATGTTTCTACTTTATATTATCATGTATGGTAATACAATATCAATATCAAATTAACATAATTATTATTCCAGCATTTTTGTTTTTAGGAACTTAATTAAAATTGTAAATGATTTTCTATACTTTCTAATATAAAGATATAAAATGTAGGAGCTGGTCATAACCACAGTCAAGAGATATAGTGTAATTGTTTGCATCTATTGTATAACTGAAAAGTTTTTCGAATTGTAGCGTGTCATTTAATCTCGGGCAAATCAATTGATCGTAAGTATGTCTACTCCAACGGTCTACTCGAGGTTACCACCTAAATGTGGCCCCCCAGGCAGTGTACAGTCCAATGAATCATTTCATTTTTGACGAGCTAAACACTAACTGTTTAGACTAAGCTGAGTGATAAATTAACTAAGGTGGCGATCGACTTCTTTAATTTTCGAGTTTTTTATTAAATGCAGTCCATTTTGTCTTACGTTTTCATTTGCAATTTCAAAGTATTTCTTCAAAATTTAGTTTCTTGGATATTTTCTCAAAATTTTGCTTACGAATTTCATATAGCCTACATAGTTTTCAATATACATGTTATATGTTCTCTTTTGAATACGTCACTCACTATTTTGCATAACGTAATTTGCGTTATTTTGGTTAATTTTGCGTTACCCAAGCAAATTAAAAGCTAACTTTACATTGTTGTTATTTGTTTATTCTATCCATTGTAATCGATTTTTAAAATAGAAGTTATTTTTAAATGTTAAACCGTATGTATTTATGAATGTTGGTTTATAAAGTTGTAATACTTAAATATTTAATTATATCTACATTATTTATTTAATAAAGTCATAATTTTGATAGTATACTTTCATTGATCTTTTTAGAGATTATTATTGCTGTAAAATACACATCCTTTATAAATCGACATTCATACAGAAATAAATTGTAGGGATACTTCCAAAAAATTAAAAGCAATGCACGTTCCTACTATTATTATTAAATAATGGTATATTCAATAAATAAAAATGGAAATACGTTGCGAAAATAGAAATGGGTTCAATACGTAGCTGGGCTCAAAACGCTGTAAAAATAAAGGTGGGTTTAATACTTTGTTGGGTTCAATACGCTGTGAAAATGGAGATGGGTTCATTAAGTGAGTCTAATAAACACTCCTACGTATCGGACTCACTGGGTTTGATACGTTGCTGGGTTCAAAACGCTGTGAAGATCTCTGGAAAACGGTATATTGACGTCAGTTATTGAGCCCAGCATTGGGTCCGAAACGCTTTGTAGAATGAGATAGTGGGTTCAATAAGCGGTAAACATCTCCTTATATATATATATATAAAATTCAATGTATGTCCGTTTGTCTGTATGTTTGTCCTTTATGCGTTACCAAACCGTCCATCCGATTGCTTTGAAATTTTGCATAGTAACACAGGTTAACCCTGGGAAGATTTTAGGCCATTTACCAAAGTCCTAGGACACTAGGGCTACGCCCCAGTGGCCCTCAAAGTTTCAATGTTAATCTTATGGAAGGTCAATCTTAAGGAAGAAGAAGAAATATTTCTTTTGATTTTATCAGAAACAGCTGTTCGTATGAAAAGCTTAAAACAGGTGATTTTGATCAACAGCTGATTTTGATCAACAACTGATTTGGATCAAAAACTGAATATAATTTTAGGTTAGGTAAATCAAGCAATGAACAGAATCCCATTATAATTTACATCGGCCCTCAGGGATACGAATTATTACAGTCTTTCAAAGTTTCAAATTAAGCAATAGCAAAGCATTGCCGGGTCAGCTAGTCTATTATAAAGAAAATTGATTGAGGCAGGCACACAAGTAATCATTTAGGGGTTGGTACACTGTTAATACATTGAGTTTTAATTATTACAGATTTATTACTCAATATATGTTCCCATTTTAACAATTAGAATTTATACTTTGGTGATTTAACCGTATAATGGAAAGGGAGTAGACATTGGGTTTGTTGAATAAAAAATAAGCAAAAGCGATAACTTAAAATTTTAAGTTATTATTTAAAATCGTGTGAATTAAAATAAGCAATAGCTAGTACTAAAAGCTTTGTCTAATAATTTTAAGCTTTGACTAGTTTTCTTAGCTAAAGCTTAAAATAAAGTGAATAAAATGTAGCTGAAGCTAAAATTAAGTGCAAGCTTGTATATATTTCAATATGACCACCTGGTGACTTTTAAGTTGTTACCTTGACAGTTAACCTTTTCCACTTGAGTGTCGTGCGAGCCCCGAACTCGCTATGCCAACGTTCTTTGATTGCATTTGAACAAACGTAGTTACTTAGATAACCGCTATTGTTGAAGTTTAATATGTGCTGCTATCTTTGGAATTTTTTAGAGCCATTTGAGGTCAGTTTCTGTGGTAAATAAATCTTAGAAAATGTAATGTTTGCTGTCTTTGGCGGCTCTGTAAACAGCTGTCTGCTCTCGCCGTTGTTTGGTTCCTACTTACTGTGCAGTGTTTTAGTGAGCTTACGCATTGTTTGGTTTTGTTGTACTAAGTTATCATGTGTAATTTCACAGTTTATTTTTTAATATTGTTCTTTTTACAATAATGATTGTTGTGAAATAAATTGAACGAAGACGACCTTTTCGTTTTTTCCAAATTTTCTCCGAGATCGGGGTTTGTCTGGCTATTCTAGTACTTAATTGGCATGACCAAGGCAAATAAATGAAAACTAAGACATGTGATGGCAAACTCTAAAAACTTTACTCACACATCATTTTTTCTTTCATACACATGACATTAAAAAATAATACAATAGACAAATTTTACAATTTTAAATTTATTAAAAATACTAGCTGTTGTACCCGTGGCTTCGCACACGGTCCAAATTTTCACCGCATAGTAATAATAATTAATGTTTATTGTTTTAAGGGTTGCTATTACGTTTTCACCCCGATCCGGCTTTGCACGGATAGACAAATCCAAAGTTAAATGTATATTAGCAACAAAAACATACACTATATTTAAAACCTTTATTATTCAATTTTTACATTGAAATATTTTAAATACAATTGACTGTTTAACATGCAAAAAAATTACACGTGTGACTTTTAAAGTGACGGCTTGCGCGTCGATTTATGTAGGATCACCCATGTATAAATCGTAATCTATGATAAAACCTTTATTATTAATTCCTTTTACATTTTCATAGTTTACAACATAACCTAGAAATACTGGATTCTGCCTAGACCAATGTTAAACGATTGTTGTTGAAGACAAAGAATGCATTTAGTTGTCAGAAAATAATAATTAAAAAAATACTATTTAAAAAGTAATAAATTTATGTAGGCATACATTACTATGTTGAGGAGATTTTTTACTTGGTAAATGTGTACAATTATAAAGATTATTTAAATATGATTTTATATAATTTTAGGTATAATTGTGATATTTTTGTTATTTATATATTATATTTTTTATCAAAATACCAAACTCTATCAAATTATAGGTATATTGTAGTTGTTGTACCCGTTCTTCGCACGGGAATAATTCATGGTGTAAGCAGAAGTATAATACAATCAGTCTGATGGTAAATGTTGACAAATTGTAACAAATGGAGGTAAAAATGTATACATTTACGTGTCACTTAAAGAGTGGTTTAGAATTGTCAAAAACCTCTGACGGAATAACGTGTGTTTTCATTAAAAAACATGTTTTGACTCGTCAATCACTTATTTTACCCAATTTATAGCAGTCAAAATTTGACTGGGGGGGGGGAAGCCTCCAGGGGCATATACACTTTAGCGTATTATATATAACCCATATCTGGCAAAGATGGCGTTTCCTAAAGAGGGGTCGAGAATCGTCAAAAATGCTCTAGAACACACTGTTTTCGAAATATTGACGATTTTTGTAAAAAAAAAACAATACGCTTATGAATACATTGTTGCATCTGTTTGGTTGGTCACAGTTAGTCTGGGGACCATGATCAGTGCTCACTTACTACACCCAACAAAATGAATAAGCTCCCGAAGTTTCTGCATATCGTCGTGAATCACCCTGTATATAATATTTTTAATGACTGCCGTAAACGTTTTCAGGGGACCATCATCAGTGCTCACTTACTACACCCAACAAATTAAAAATTGCATTCTCATCGGTCTTTGATAATTGTGCAAAGTTTCAAATCAATCCGATTTTTTGAAGGGGGTGAAAATCACGTCGTGTTCTGGGGACCATGATCAGTGCTCACTTACTACTCCCAACAAAATTAATATTGCATTGCCATTGGTCCTTGATAAGCGTGCAAAGTTTCAAATCAATCAGACGTTTTGAAAAGGGTGAAAATCACGTCGTGTTCTAGATAGAGACCACGATCAGTGCTCACTACTTACTACACCCAACAAAATTAATATTGCATTGCCATAGGTCCTTGATAAGTGTGCAAAGTTTCAAATCAATCAGACGTTTTGAAAAGGGTGAAAATCACTTCGTGTTATGGGGACCATGATCAGTGCTCACTTACTACACCCTACAAATTTAATATTGCATTGCCATAGTTCGTTGATAAGTGTGCAAAGTTTCAAATCAATCAGACGTTTTGAAGTACAACTCTAAATCGAAAAATATTTGAAAAAGCTCCAAATCGTTGTAATATAATCGAAGCTGATTGAACACTACAAAATGGAATTTTGGTTTGAAATAATTGTACAAATTACCAGCTTTCTAGCTTTATGGGAAGTATAATAATTAATTTGTATTGTTTTAGGGGTTGTTATCTCATTTTCACCCCTAAGAAGTACGTGAATAAAAGAAAATATGGTTTACATTGTATAAATGTCTTGTAAGAAATAAATGTACCAATTTCCAGCCGTCTAGCTTTATGGGAAGTATAATAATTATTTCGTATTGTTTTAGGGGTTGTTGTTACATTTTCACCCCTTAGCAGCACACTGAAATATACAAATATGGTTTACATTTTATATGTACCTTGTAAGAAATAAATGTACCAAATTCCAGCTTTCTAGTCTTAATGGATTTATAATAATAAATATTTATTGTTTTAGGGGTTGTTTCAACCCTTAAATCAAAATGATTTATAGTCTATGTGTTATTCCAGGTCATGATCTATATGTGTGCCAAATTTCATTCAAATCCATCCAGTACTTTTTGCGTGATTGTCAGTCAAACAAACAAACATACAAACTTTCACATTTATAATATTAGTAGGATTTTAGCAAAGAGAGATAGACTGTTTAAACTATTAAATGAACTAAACCCCAAATGAAATAAAAATATGAAAGTATAAAATCTCTTCTAGCCTAGGCTAATGTACATTTTCAAAATCGTCCATCCTCCACCAAAAATAAATTGAAATTTTATTTATATTTTTTAATTTTAGTATCTTTGAAATATTTTGTCTTAAATAATACTTGCGTGATCACTTTTCATCGCTGAGATCAATTAAATAAATCACACTTCACTTTTCTCGAACACATACATGGTCGTAAAGTTATATCCAGTTATATCTTTTAGAATCGGTCGAATTTTCGATGAAAAACTCTTGTAAAATATACACGTGTCCTCAGGCCACAATTATTTAACTTATTTTCACAGATAAATGATATAATTTTGATCAAAAACTCATTTTTTATATCTAGGACATACTGCCGTATGTCTATTCAATTCAACCAACTAAAAAAACTGAAACGTTGCATTCCGTTTTTCACTCTTCCAGAATCTTGACCGGAAGGAACCAACTTGATCATCGATCTCTCTGTCATTGCATACTTTTCTAAACCATGTGCATATATTATATTTCATTTTGTGTGCTTTATGATGTTATTGTCTTTTAAATTGTTGTAAATGTTATTTTCGATGTTAATTGTTTTTTAAGTTAACTCACTTACTGTTTTTTCTTTTATATTTTTTTATCGTTGTATTAAAGTAATAAAAGTAAAGCAACATGGCACTTGGTTAAATCTGAATTGGGGTTGAAAAGGGTTGTCAATGAAAATTTTAAGAAGTTAAAGTTTGGAGAAAAAGAAATTACCGATGGAAATGAAATTGCTTGTAAATTAAAAGAAAAGTTTTTTAATGTCAGCTATGAATTGAATGCACTGTCTTGTTTGGAATCTACAAGGAGTTTTTTAAATGATAGGCAAGGGTCAAAAAATCTGTTTAGCTTCAATCCAGTTACACCAAATAAAGCAAATAAAATAATAGCTAATCTAAAAAATAATAAATCGGTTGGGTGGGATGAGATCCCTGTGCATATATTGAAAGAGACTGTAGATTACATTTCAGTTAATTTAAGTCTTGTAATAAATCAGTGTTTTCTTGAAGGGACTTTCCCAAGTCAGCTAAAATATGTAAATGTAATACCACTGTACAAAAAAGGTAATAAAGATGATCCAGACAATTATAGACCTGTGTCAGTTTTGCCAAGTTTATCAAAGATTTTTTGAAAAGATTGCTTATGAGCAGTTGAGTAGTTACCTAAATTGTAGGGGGATTATTTGTAAAAATCAATATGGATTTCGATCAGGGCATAGCACTGTTGATGCAGCTGCGGAGCTGATCAAGCACATGACGGAGGCTTTGGATGAGTCACGGATTACTGCTGGTGTCTTCTGTGACCTACCGAAGGCCTTTGATTGTGTTAATCACCAGATCTTGCTTGAAAAGCTCCATTTTTATGGAGTTACTTGAGTTGCTTTAGACTGGTTTAAATCGTACTTGACAGATAAGCAATAAAGAATTATATTAAACAAAAGGGATAAGAAATTCGTATCAGACTGGAGTGAGATTAAAAATGGAGTACCCCAAGGGTCAATGTTGGGTCCCTTGCTGTTCATTATTTATATAAATGATTTGCCACTAAATATTAATCACGCAAAGGTTATACTGTACGAAGATGACACCTCCATAATTCTGAAATGTAACAACAATCTCGATCTAAAACTATCAATCAGAAACTTGTTATTAGAACTACGAAATTGGTTTGATGTAAACGGACTTAAATTAAATTGCTCAAAAACTGAAATAATACAATTTCAAACACACAAAAAAAAAAGAAGAAAACCATTTGATAAAGACATATTTTTTGATGGCAGTCTTATGGGTGTTAGCAATAATGTAGAGTTTTTAGGTATAAATATTGACCACAATTTAACATGGAGGCTACACATTGAAAAATTGAGCAAGAAATTAAGTTTGATTTGTTTTCAAATGTTCATTTTAAGAGATTCTCTAGACTTAAAAATTAGGTTAATTGTCTACCAGGCTTGTTTTTCCTCTTTGATGCAGTATGGCATTGAATTATGGGGAAATTCGTCAACGGCATTGACTATTTTTAGGATTAAAAAAAATATATTCGAACTATGATGTTTTCAAATATAAATAAGTCGTGTAAATCAGTATTAAAAAAATTAAAAATTTTGACACTACCATCCATGTATATTTTTAAATGTCTTATTTTTGTGCATACACAGATAAATACTTTTTATGATGGCCAAACTGTTCATTGTTACAACACAAGGTTTAGAGAACAGCTCCAGTATCCCATTCATAGGCTGAAATTGTATGAAAACACTCCTTTTTATATATATGGGCTTTAAACTTTACAATAAATTTCCAAATCGAGTAAAGAGGCTTACATATAAAAAATTTAAGGATACTGTAAAAAAATGTTAATTGAAAAAGAATATTACAACGTAAATGAATTTTTTAATGACCATTCATTGGAGTAGAGTGATATTTTGTAAAATTTGTTACTTTACTTGTTTTCAAGCTGTAGTTTTGTTTAGTTTAAGGATAATTGACAAGCAACCTGTTCATTGACAAATTTTATTTGTACTTTATGTGAATATTATGTTGCAATGATAAATAAATCAAAATAAATATTAATTTTTTATATTAACATATGCACTTTTATTTTATATCGGTGTCTATTCTTTTTATTATGATTAGCCATTTGTTTGAATTCTCACCATAGGTCAAATTATCATTTTTAATTCTTCTAAAAAGTTTGAATTTGCTTTACAAAAAAAATATTGTTTACTTTATAATTAAAATATTACCCTTTTACTATTTAACATTAAATTGTTTTTGTTTATATATTTTTTAATTTCCCTACTCTCTCCTATCCTATGAGATAAAATTCTACACATGTATTTGGTCAAGTTAACTATTACATTCAAATACACTATACGCCTCTCTCTTTACAATTGAATTATTAAATTAAATTTTCATATACGCCTTTTTTTTAATAATTCTCTCGTTGTCAGTGGGCACATGTGTTACAGGTCCTCATTCCTTAAAAGGTTTAGCCATGGCTAAAAAGAAAGAAGATACACATACAGTAGAACCCCTCTTAACCGGTCAGGTCGGGACCGAGACCCTGGCCGGTTAGGAGTATGGCCGGTTGATCCGAGGTTCCCGTAAAAAATAGATTTTAGTTAAAAAAAAAACCTACAGTACATATTTCATAAATAATAAAGGAAATAAGACGTTATTGCAACTGATTTTATTGTATGTACTGTACATACACACACAAACAAACACTAACAAATTACATGTAAACATTTTAACTTACATTTACACTTTGAAAACTTAATTTACATTATGTACACTGTATAAATCACTGTTTAAAAAAATCAGTTTTTTTTTTTTGTTCCTTAACTTTTAAAGATTTTTTGAAAGCCAAGTCTCTCCATTTCCTTACGTTCATCACGTCTAATGCCGTTGAATCCTTTTCCTGCTCAACATAATGCAATAAAATTTCTGCAGCTTTTTTTGCTTCGTCGTGTGTTATTTTTTGCGAGTCCTGGCGATACCAATTATTTCCTCGTCTGTAAAAAATTCGTTTTCAAGTCCTTCGTCACTTTTTGTCATCCATTCCTTCACGTCCTCTAACTGCATTTGGTTCCCACCAGGTAACGATTGAAGATCGTGTAAAATGGCTTGATTTTCAATTTCTTCGATCTCTGAATCGTTGCTACTCTCAACCAGATTTTCTATGTTAGGCCAAACTTTTCTCCACGATTTCACAAAGGTAGAAGAAGGAATTTCCTCAAAAGCAATGGCCAACATAAAAATTACATCCTTGATGTTTATCCTCTTCACTTTATCCAGGAGCGGTAAGTTTTCATCCTCACACCTAAGTAAAATTTCGGAAAATAACTTACGGCGGTACCGTCTTTTCAAACACTCTATCACTCCTTGGTCCATAGGCTGTATCAAGCTGGTAACATTTGGAGGCAAAAACATAGATTGTATGCCATCCACATCACTTAAGTGGGGGTGAGTTGGAGCGTTGTCGAGAAGAAGGACTGCTTTCATTGGTAAATTTTTGCTCTTTAAGTGTGCCTTCACTTTTAGGACGAATTCGAAGTTGAACCATTCTTCAAACAAATTGGAGTTCATCCAAGCTGATTTTTGGGACCTGTAGTACACTGGAAATGTTAATAAATTTAAGTTCTTAAACGCTCGTGGTTTAGCAGACTTTCCTATCACAAAAAGAGGGATTTTATGAGTTCCAGCTGCATTGGAGCAAACAGCAACGGTGATACGTTCTTTATTTTTTTTAAACCCAGGCGCAGATGATGTTTCTTCACTTGATATAAAAGTTTTATTTGGCAACATTTTAAAATTAAGCCCAGTTTCGTCCATGTTGTACACCTGCTCAGGGACTAGGCCTTCACTGTCGATCACTTTCATAAATGATGTCAGAAATTCACAAGCAATTGATTCATTTGCTGACATTTTTTCACCACTTATGTGAGCAAAACGAATCCCATGGCGCTTTTTCCAACGGTCAAGCCATCCCTGACTAGCAGAAAATGCAGGTGCATTCTCAATTTTACTATGAATTACCAATGCTTTTTCAATCAAAATTGGGCCACTGATAGGGGTTCCTCTCCGACGTTCTTGAACAAACCACATCCAAAGGGCTTCGTCAACGATGTCACAAACTGGTTTTTTATTAGTGCACCGAAATGCAAGAATTTTTTCAGACTCAATCTTTGAACACATTTCTTCAATCGATCGTTTGTTTCGTCGCCAATCGTTGATGGTACTTTTTCCAACGTTAAACTCTGTACAGAGCTTTTTTACCGATTCCCCGCTGTCCAGTCTTTTTAACACTTTTAACCGTGTCTCAAACGAGACCATCACACGTTTCCTTTTAGCTAACTCACTCATTTTAATTTAACATATAATTTACAGTATATTATTTAAACAGATGTATACATTACTGTACTGTACTGTATTTAAGAACAAAACTGAAAGAAAAATGTACAGTACACTTCCTCCTCCCCCATTCCACTCCCCTTCCCTCGCCTCCTTTTCTCCCCTCCCGTTTTCAAGCACTTTTGCTCTCATGAAATTCAGTAAAGGTTCCGACAAATAAACAGACGAAGAAAGAAAAACAAAGGATGCCGCTTGGTTAATTGATTCCAAGAAAAAATAATAGAGTTGCCGTGGGAAGCAAGATTTGATCCCCCCTCTTGCTTCAAGCGGCAAGAATCAATCGACAAGGCGGCTTCCTTTGTTACGCTCCTCCTCCTCCCTTTTCCCTGCCACAACATTAACACATACAGTAGCACAAATAACATTGCGTCATTCCGAAATGTCCGTCAAATAATCGATGTTTGAGACTTCGGCCAGTTAATATATTTGATTTTGTTGTTCCTTGAAATAGGCCGGCTAAGCCGAGGACCGTTTGATCCGAGGCCGGTTAAGAAGGGTTCTACTGTAATAATATTTTATGCAGATTAAATATTATTTTTCAGTGGAATTTCTATCCACAATTTCTACAATTATAAGTTTGTAACTGTATTCGTCACTGATAATGATGACTTGATCCTTGAAACTCGTTTGACGATTTTGTAAGAAACAATTTTTATTTGTAAAACTTTTGTGTTTTTAAAAATTTTTAAAGTGGTAGAAAGTATACAATTTGTATAATAGATTGAATTTATTTGTAAAAATGAAAATATTTTGTGAAGTTACTTAGTTTTGATATATTTTTTAAGGATGGAATGTTTCTGTGGAGATAACCTCTTGCAAGTTGATAAGAGACCAGATTCAGAATGTCAGAGTAAATGTTCTGGAGACAAGTCGAAAGTATGTGGAGGAGCAAGCAAGAATACCGTTTACAACACAGGAATATCTGTAAAAGGTAAGTTGGATTTTTCTTACTGTGGTCACTTACTGGCACAGAGTATTTTGAACTTTTGCTTGGAATAAAACCTTGCAATTCAATAACCCGAAGAGTTGAGACATGGTGTCCCACAAGGTCTACTTATTGACAATAGACTCACTTGGAATGTTGGCAGCATTAGTGCTAAAATAACTTTTGGAGTACTTGTATTAAGAAAATTAAAACAATACTGCAAAAAGTAAATTCTATTATGTGCTATTTTATCCGCATCTATGCAAAGAGAATACATCATAATTACAAAGAATGTGCAAAGAGAGTTTATTCTAAAAAAATAAAGGTATTAGAATTCTAACTGGGTTAACAGTATTACAATATTGTATAAATGCTTTTAGGGATTTTGGTTTTCTCACAATTATTTAAATGATCATACAATTTTAATGTTTTTATTCACATCCAATACAATAACTTGCACAGCTGCAGCACCACATAATAAGCTTAGTTACAGGCTTTTAAATGGTTTAGATTGGATCCATACAATAAACTTCCATCACATGTAGGTACGTTATTCAGCACACTATTTCTGACTAGGCAAACTAGACACACTGCCTAGGGTCGCAAAAGTCAGAGTGCTGCAAAAAAGTAAAAAAATCAAACCTGAAAATGGTTGTGTTACATGATTTACTAATCGAAAACCTTGAAGAGTTTGAAATTATTGTTATTCAGGTGAAGATCTTTGAACAACAAATGCTGTTGAGTCAAAATTGTGAAAATTACCTTTTTACAACAAAGTAAATTATTTGGATGCTTTTCAACTTAAGTATCAGTACTTAAAATTTGTCTTTGTTTACTTTTAGTGTTTTATAAATTTCTATGCAAATGTTTAAATACCCACATTATTAATTTTTATTTTATTTTGTGTTTTTCCCCTACTGTACAATCTTATTACTGTAACTTGCTCTGTAAGCAAGTTGTAAATAAACAAAATAATAATGTCCTATTTTAGTGCATTTTTAATTTTCTATAAATTATATTTTAGAGAGGGGGTTAGAGTTAGGGGAGTGGCTTCCAACCATAAATTCTTTGTGGCCGCAAGATGCCTAAATCCGGCATTAGCTTTATTCAATAAGCTTCTAGATTAAATTTTAAATATCAAGAATTATTATAAATGATTTAAAAACAGCCCAAGCCGTCTCTTGAATTCTCGAGCTTTCTATTCTGTTTCTCCACTATGATTTCATTATGATTTTAGGACACTAATTACAGTGCATAGATCTTGTCTCTAAATCCGTTACAAGTAATACATGTTTCAATACAGTATTACAGAGTTCATGCGTCCTGGAATATACATGGAAAGTTCTTGGATTTTTATTTTATTTTTCCAGACCTTGAATATACTTCAATAAAAAATAAAAAATAGTCATCATATCCTGAAAAAAGCTTGATTTTTGTGTTATATAAAACTGGATTTTTATTTCTGCAGTTGTGTTTTAATTATTACAAAAACAAAGTATTGAATGACAAAAACTCTTTATAGATTGACTGCATTTTATTTTTTAATCTATTCAAAATGTCTTTGAAAATTCCTGGAAAATACTGGAATTGTCAAGAGAAAAAATAGCATGAACCCTGAAATAATGCAATTTCAATACTATTTTTATACAATCTCACTACAATTTTTATGTCAAACACAACATTAAAGAAGATTAAATACATTTTAATATGTTAACATGACATTTACGTACAATTATATACATTTTAGGCAAACATACAAACATAGAGACAAAATCTGACTTTATTATACATTTACAGTTTTTCAATTGTATGAAACATTTTCGTGACATCAGATAAGCCTCCACTGGATAAAGAATATGATTTCGAGGCACTACCGGAGAGAACTCCGAATCCTCTTGGTAGAAATACTTTATCCAAAAGTAATATTGTAACCTGAATAATAGACAAACATATATCAATCTGTGTTTTGGAAGCTGCAGAATTTTCTTCTGCATTTTATAATTATAGTGGTGTTGACTTAATTCAAAAATACTTTGGTTTGATATTTAGAAAATTGAAATTTCATAAATATAATGGCACGGTATCGTAAAAATTGTATTCTTCTTGAAAAAAGGTTTACATAACTAATTCAAATTTATCAGAAATATTATTCTCATTATTATTTCCCGAAGTCTTGCAACTTTGATGGATCCAACAGAGTTTTCCCAGACAGCTACCACTTATTTGAACAAATAACAGACATAGGCTAAGTAAACTGACTTGATAGCACCATGCCCAATGAAATAAGCTGAAGAACAATGCAAGCCATTTCCAATGTGCCTGTGAGGTTTGAAACATGACTTTCCTAATTTAAATTTTCATCCAAACTGACACTAAGAAATTTAACGTTCTTTTTTTATTATTTTCCTTTAATAGAAAATAAATTTGAACTTGATTTAGCATTAAAGTAAATTAATTTTGTTTAGGTTATGTTTAATTTAAAAAATAGGTAAAGTCCCCCATTTAATGTGTGCTGTACATTTTGCAATTTTTGAGATCACAATGGTGGCCCAGTTAAAATGGACACCCTGTATATTTATTGTTTACTGAAATGACATGGAATTAATTTTGTCTTAACCTGAAACACGTAATTCAATGAAGGAAGATTGTAAGCCAACTATACAATATTAAAAAATATAATAATTAGTTTAGACTTGTAAAAAGGCCCCTAGGATGTTAATATAACTGAGACTAAAATAGTTAATGAAACACCTACATTTTAGGTTTGTATTTTAGGGGTCTCCGGGTAGTGATTTTTGGGTTTGGGTCAGGTAGGGAAATTTTTTCCCTCGGATCGGGTAGTGAAATTTTTACTCGGTTCGGGTAGTGAAATATTACACCCGAATCTGCTCGGGTAGTGAAATGTTTCACCCGAATTTGATCGGGTAGTAAACAAAAACTCAAAGCAACTGATGATATTATATTTAGAAAATACTTCGGCATTCTAATGCGAGCCGAAGTAATACAACTTTTACTTTCTCACTATACTATAGTATAGAGAAAGTATAGTGATCGCAAAAAAAATCGATGTTGAGATTTTTGTGGAAATATCCGTTTTGGGACCCCCTGAGTCCAAAAAAGTGGTTTTTAAAAATGTCTGTCTGTATGTCTGTATGTATACAAAGCTAGAGAGAAAACTATTCGATTGATTTTAACCAAATTTGCACCAGACATGTCCAGTACGCCTGTTTAGATGCACGAAAAAGGGTTTTGAACAATTTTGAAAAACAACCCCCTTTTTGGCCAAAAAACCCCCAAAAAATCAGTTATTATTTTTTTATAAAAAAACGGCTCTAACGATTTTGATAAAATTTGGCTTATTTGTAGCCTTTAATGTGCCCTACTATATACAAAAACCCGCATCTTTCTAAAAATTCTCGTTTAGCTAATAATAATAATAATAACTGATTTTTGGGGTTTTTTTGGCCATAAAGCGGGTTGTTTAAAAAAAAAATCAAAACCTTTTTACGTGCATCTATAAAGACCTAATTGACGTGTTTGGTGCAAATTTTTTCGTAATCAATCGAATAGTTTTCTCTCTAGATAATAATAATATTTATTAGTTAATCTCCAACTTTAATAAAAAAACTCTCCTACCCCACCCTACAAGTCACAGTGAATCTGTTTCGTAATTTAAATGTGTTAGTACTGTAGGGCTAGGCCAACTTAGTAAGTTATTGGGTTATTGAAAACGTTAAACAAACTAAATTATTAATTATTAGGCTAATTAAAATATTTGTTCTATTCCTAAAAGTATATTTGTATTGTACAATATATATATTTGTATATTCCCAAAAGCAATCAGCCTACTGATTGTTGATTTGGATTTATTTTCCGTTCGATTTATATTGGTATTCCTCTCACGATTGCTATCTGTTACAAAACTCTTAGCCCTAGCAGTACTAGGACCATCTATACTGATATTTCTAGTGATAAAATTGCCCATTTTAGGAAATCTAAACTACATAGGAAAAATAAAACTACGGAACTAATAAAATAATACATCTATTTCAAAAAATAGAAACATTTATTTATTTTAACACAAATTGTAAACACAAAAACATTGACTGTGATGTGAAACGAACAAATCTGGTGTTTATTATAACCTCAAACAACACGGAACCACAAAATACAGACTACTAAACAGAGTAAAACAAAAGTGAACTGTTATGGCGTTACGACT
>JAGFPH010005327.1:17526-52647 GCA_018207615.1 Philaenus spumarius
ATTTGCTTTCTGTATGGATAAGGTCATTTGTTGTTTTGTCAAGCGTGAAGCCAGTAGTTTGAGGTTACTAAGTAAAATGTTTGGGGGTATGGCTGTATATGTGGATACATAGTTTCTGTATTTACTCCATAATAACAACAAATTGAGCATTATAAATTATTTGTTTTTGTTGACTTAATTCATGGTCTATAAAAGTTTCTTACAATCGACTTTAACTTACAGCTGTCCCATAGTTGACCGCTAAATCACATGAGCTGTTCGATGTAGCAAGACCAAATGCCACAAGACTTGTAAGATGCCATTTTGATTCATATAATTTTCATGCGGGAGAGTTAACAAGTCGTTGAAGCATCTCTCTGTCTAATAAAAGTATTGGTAATGTAAAATAGTAACAGTTTCTTTGCTTTAATTCAATTTGCTAACAAGCAAATGCATTTTGGTCAGCAATGTTTTCCATGCTGTAGAAATCATCTAGCCATGTAAAAATTAAACCTTTCTTTCACTGCCTTGTATTTGAATTCACTGTTTAAAAAACAATAGAAATCTTTATTTAACCGAATTTCATACTCGTTGCTTGGACTATTGTTTTGGGGGGGCACAACCGGTCAACGACTGATCCAAAAGTTTGTTTGGGGTAGACAAAATAGGGAACACCCCCAGGATAAAACAAATTTGTTTATTGATAGTGGAAAACAGTGTTTAACATTAAAATTAAAATTTTGAACCATTGACTGTTGAAGGAAAATCGGTAAGGGAAAAACTGGTACGACGGTCAATATTTTGAGGTTAGACTAGTCCGAAGGTTAGCGCCAGGTCTGAGGAAAACTGGCCCGACGGTACAGTATCAAAACAAAATTTCAACTTATGATAGTGGTACCCATCATTAAAGATCATTAGGTAATTAAAGCAATATGAACTTTAAAATAATTAAATAAATAATTGAATAGGTTAGGTCTCTGCAGCGCATTTCAGAAGAAGAGGAAGGTTTCGCCTTTTAGCGTTGCTCAAGTTTTTTTTATGCATGTGATGTCGTCTTGGATGATATTGTCAGTCACGGGATCGGGAGCGGACGCAATCTCTGTTCTGATTTTGCAGGTGGTTTCAGTAATTTGTAGAAATGTATTCCTACTTAGATTGGAACACGGTTCGTGGCTATGTACACCCACTGTCTATAACAAAATTTCAACTGCGCAATCCGTGAATGGATGCCCGAACATCCTTTTCTTCTATCGCCCCTTCTGACCAGATTTTGTCTTGTCACCCTTTGAGTATTTAAACCCCTCATAAACTACTAATTTAAATCCCCTCTCACTGATCATAGAATACATTGCACCGCACTAAACACTCGAGAGAGAGAGAGGGGTTTTAATCTCAGAATTCAGATTTATTAATTTTTCTATGATAACCTTTTGAAAATTAGCTTTTGTAGTAATTAAACTCCTTTAATATTGTTTATATTAAATCCTCCATAAAATTGATACATTTAGCCTAAATACATAATGTATTTGCATTTTTATAGAATTTATTTGTATCTTATCACTTTTGCTTTGCATGATATTTAAACTATATTAGATTTAAATTTTCCTGGTATATCAAAGTTTTACCAACGGGTACCTAATAACCTTTTTTTAATAACATGTATATTAAATCTATAAGATTGGTTTGCCTAACCTGGGGCTGGGAACTAGAAGTTTTATTGAAACAACAACATATGAAATTGGTATTTATTTACGGAACAAACTTTAGTAACATTTTAAATGCTGAACGAACACAAGCGGTAAAAAAGCTACACATATACGAAGCGAAAGTGAAGTAAACACTGTAAAACTTTGTAAAAAACAGAAAAACATGTAAAAGTACACACATTTTTTAACTTAAACTAATGAAAAAAACTTTGAAACTAAATATCTACTGTAATTTTAATTTCTCATATAATACCAAAACGCACAAACAAAATAATACTCTAAGTAGGCTACTCAGCTACTGTACTATTTAAAACCAATTTTTATAGACATCAAACTATAGTAAACTATAACAGTGTAGATTAGAGCGAGATCGTTTGAAGGTCAAGTCTGTCTCTTCGGTAGGGTGTCACGACTACGGAGGGTTGGCTTGGCTGATAAGAATGTATGATTATTAAAAAGTAACATTCGCAGTTTGACATCATCAGTTCTAAGTTTTGACATAAATGATAGTATTTTTTCTTCTTTTAATTAATTCAAGTTATATTGGATTACAATAATTTTGTAATAAATATAGTTACTGTACATTCATTGTACATAATAAAAACAGGTTCATGTAGAAAATAAGAAGTAAAAAATCATTTTCGAGAAAATCTATGAATTTCGTGGTTTTTAATCTAATTATCAATCTTGAAAATCTCAGAATTGGACTTAGTCCCCTCCAGGGATTGACGGGACCATAAAATGGTCAGGGATTGAAACCTCTTCTTGTATGATTACTACACTATGCTGCGACTGTAAGAGAACTGAGTCTGAGAAGATAAATCCACTGGTTGGGGGATGGGGGTTAGGAACCTTGTCAGGAAATCCCACAACTACCTGCCTACTGCCCTTTGGACCTGTTTATACCGATCCTTCTCTACGAAACAAAGATATCTTTGACCTTCGGACCAGTTTAGTACAACCCGGAAAATTAGTGTTATGTTATGTTTTCCCTTACGAACAATGCATTTAAAATTATTATTGAGACAGTCTAAGGCTCACTTTCTTGCAGTTTTCTTGATTCAAAATATTTCAACTGAGTAAATTTTAATAAATCGTTCAATTGAAAAAATGGTTTTACTATGCAAAAATACTAATTGAATTTATGGGAATATCGGTTAAAATCAATTATGTGTATGTATAATTTGAATAAGAAAATAAAACTGGTTATGGTTTTTTCATATAAAAAATCAAAGAACCTTTATTCTGAAATTACACAATCGGTAAAAAAACATACAAAAGTAATACTTCAGAAAGTAATACTAAACAATTATCATTGGTTGTACGTAAAATCTGTATGTATACAAATTGGTTGTAATCTTACCTTTTTTTTAACGTTGCACTGGACCATCCACGGCCTCAATCACACTCATTCAACAATCGGTTCAGTATTTTATGTGCGCCAATCGAAAAACCTCAAGATATTCCCACACTACAGTGCGTGCGACTATGCGAGCCCACTACAGTAAAGTCTCCCACATTATCCCTCAGGTCGGAACCGAAATGAGGCAACTTGGGACCACCAGACATCCTTTTGCCAGCTTCGCGGCATGTCTTTGATGTCTTGCGAGAGCTGTTAACGACTAGAAATAAGAGACCAATAATTCAAAGTCGAGGAGGTCGAAAAGTTTAAAAACTAGCGATGCTTTAACTTTTATATTAATAACTTTTTCGGCATGAAAAAGTTTATAACATACTAGCTGAATACCCGTACTTCGCTACGGGGAATTGTTTTGCATCACTATGTTACATAATTGTAATATTTCTCCCTCATTTTCTTTCATCTTTTATTTCATGAAAGTGAATTATTACATGTATTTTCAATTAGTTTGGTATGTTTTGTTCATTGGCTGCCCGTCAATGTCAAGGTATGTTTGCTGAATAATTTAAATCAATTAAAAATAAAGAGTTCAAAGTGAAGAGCTTCTTTTCCAACCACTAAATCTACAGACTGGTAAATCACAGTCTTAGCTTGATGTTGCAGATCGAACAGATACGACTTTAATATACGCATGCATAGATCGGGATAGATTTGATCATCTTTACTCATTTAATTACATTCTGTGCCTTGGCATGTTTTGCAGTGCTTGAGCATCGCAAGAATGCCTTGACGCACTTGCAAGCATCCCACTTTACATCCACAGGAAACTGTTTCAAGCAGTATTTTAGGGGCCAAGTGTTTAGTGATACGGATGCGGACTAGGCCGTTGCACCCATCCGTACTGAAAAGGCGATAGTTTCTCTCCTTGCCCCAACCATACTTGAACCTGATGGTAGGTTCTGAATCAATGAAGACGTGGCGTCAGATGTTGGTGGAAGCCGAGACAGGTTATATCTCAACAAGTCCAGAGGCTTTTCATCGTGGCTGGAAGTTTCATCAGTGAACACCGCTGCTGCCTCCTTCATATGTGGTGTTTTTTCTATCAAGTTGCAGACTTTAATCTTGCCGTGACCGAACACGACGGAGGTAGTGTCACAACCACTGAACGCATGCACGAAGAAGATGCTGGCAGAGTAGAACCTTTGAGGAATACAGAACATTACCACTGGTTCCTCTCCCAGGCTTTAAAAAGATGAAATTATTGTGATTTTGCCCTAACACAGTCTTGAGTACAAGAGGTCAATGTCTTCTCCAACGATCATCACATTATTTGTTTGTTGATCACTTTTTGTGCTGGCTTTTGAGATAGCAGTTTTTAAAATAAGTATCCTCTTCTGCCTGGATGAATTCAATACCACACACTTTTTCTTACAGTTTAGATGAGCATCAATCATCCCTTTGTTGATGTATGTGAAATAGCAGACTTCGTGCATTGTCAGCTCTGTAAGATTTTGTAAAAACGACTGATGTGACCTCTCCCTTTGCTCGATGCTGCAATCACATAAATAAATTATTAAGTGTTTTTTTTGCCTATATGTCTCACTTCACCTTCACTCAATGTCTTTTCAAAGATGAAATAAATGCCTGGATCAGGCGACACGTTCGCACTCATGTTAAATATTTTACTTGAACAAAACTAAGAACTCTCGCACTGCCCGAACTACGATTCACAACTGAGGGAGAAATCGGCCATGAGGGAGGAATAATTAGGGGGGGGGGGGGCTTGGAAAAAGAGATAGTTCTGAGTGAACTAGTTAATACTCTCTAGCTCCTGAAATTTTTCGATTTTGCAGTGGAAATACAGTTCGGATTTAAATCTGGTTTGTTTTAGACTTCGAGTTTAGTGCGGATCTACAAAAATTGGTATGTTTTTTTATAAAGAAAACCAAACATTTTGAAGAAAAAGTAAAATAATACATTCTTTCAAAATGTACCAGGAAAGATTTGAAACAGATTATTTCTGTTGACTTTAGAATTGTTTTCTGAACAAATAAGTATTAGATAAGCTTCTGAATTGAACTTTGAGCCATTCAACTTTAGCTATTTAACTATTAGTTAAATAGACTTAAAGTATGGCTAGACGCAGGCATTTTTTTTTGCGAAAACACCACCAACCCTGCTCTATTGAAGGTATCCATATTACCTACGACAGAAACATGAAATAATTTTACTTTAATTTTACTGACAATAGCTTGGCCGAAAACAAGTGAATTGGAAATTTTCAATCGAGTATTTGGAGAGGGCGGGAGCTCAAAAAATTGGGTGCTAATGAGATACAATTTTTAATTTAATGTTGAAGAAAAGAAATGAAGCTCACTGAGCACAGCTTAGTCGGAAACAGGCGATTTTAAGATTTTCAACCATTTTTGAAAAAATGGTCCATCTTTGAGAGGCTGTAGCGCGCTCGCTATTGGTCTTAGAAAAAAACTTTGTATATAAAAGTTGTAGGAAATTTAATGTTCTACATGTTTTTGTATCTAAAGAGTTTCCTCTAAAACCACTCGTTTTGAAGATATTTAGAAAAAACTGAAAATAGTGCCAAAAAACGGCAGTTTTAGGGCTGCCAAAAATTGTGCCGATGGTTTCAGAGTTCACATTTTTTTCTCAAACTCTTCCTACATATATATACAAGATAAAAACATTTAAAAAAACTACTGGTCCTTTAGTAAGGTAATCCGTTTTTTGGGATAATTTGACTGGACTGGATGAATTAGGTATTAACAATAACAAGAGATTAGGAAAAACATTAATCAAGTAAAATTCAATATCTTTTGTTCAAATGTGCACTTAGAGTTAATATATAATATTATGAAAAAATGATTTAGTGGCACATGGGCTGGGAAAATTATGTCATATTATAACGCAGTCACTTTGACATAATCTATTAGGAGAGCTGATTGGTCTGACCACGTAGATTCCCAATATTGGCGATCCTTCCAGAAGTTCAATGTGCGCTGAAACAATGACATTGGTTTAATCAAAATTTACACTAATAATGTTGACTAAATCTTGTTAAAATATGATACAGCACAGGTGTGATCAGGATAGGCCATCTGTTAGGTGATATAAAGCGTAAGGTAATATAATAATATAAGTGTAATATAATATAGTGTGACTGCACCCGTACGTAATATTTTTTGCATAACAGTTTTGTTTAAAATACTGCCTTTTTAATTTCCATATGAGGATCCTTATAAAATATTTTGTGATCTATGTACAGGATATTACATAACTTAGGTTCCAAAGTTTGTATCTCAAAATATTCAATTACAAACTAGTATTTTTCTATTGATTCATTTAAAAGGAGGCTCAAAATTAAGCATTTCGGTGGAACAATTTTGACATATGCGCTACTTTTTTAAAATGACAACTAAAAACATATAAAATGGAAGGTTTTTATTATTATTTTTTTATTTTCATTCCAATTGATTGAAAGTTAAAAATTACAGGATATTAAGCTTTTAAATGGTATGCTATACAACCATATTTTTAAAATTCTGTTCTTTTAATTTCCAAATAGTAATAACTAAAAATTTGAAATAGCACTGTAAATCATGATGACACTAATTTAAAGGGTTTGACAAAATACCCAACTATTTACTCAAAGGGGTCAAAACACAATATTTTTGGTTAGGAATTCAGATTAGAACTGACAGAATATGGTGGAGACTCAATTTGTAAAACATGTTAGTTTCCATAGTGATTCCTTGAAATATTTATGACAAAAACAACAAAATTGTCAAACATAAACATTTATAGTGTTAAAATAGTACAGCCCTCGTATTTTCCAAAATTATGCGGAAGCTGTAAAAGTACCGGTATGGCTTTCACTTCTTCAATTTATAATGGTGTAAAACAAATCTACACATTTTTGGTTGATTTTGAATGTCACTTTACTGTTTCTAGTTTCACTTTTAGCCATAGGGTACAATAATTTTTCTGCTACAAATAATACATTAAATATTAAAATGTCAGTAAATACAGCCGATCTGTATTCGTTTGAATTTTTCTGAATTTGTTTACAAGTTTCAATATTGTTTGTTTACTTCAAAACATGAAGAAAGTGATTTTTTTGTTTCTTGAAAGAGTTTTAGATTATAGCAGTTTTTAAAGGTATTTTCGTAAAATTAAATTTAAATAACAATATTTTTGTACAGTAAACATTTTTCAAAATATAAAAACGTATAATGTATGCACTTATGAAAACATTTTTTCCTCTGTTTTGTATTTATACATGGCTAAATGCAGTAAATTCAATGTTTATAAGAGGTTAAAAGAATAAAGGTTTTTTTATCTATGCAAACACAGTGGTTTTTCTTAAACCTGAAAAATGCCCAATTCTGTGTAATAACACAAGTGCTATAATTCAGCGTTATCAGTGATGCTAAGCACGGGCGTCTCAAAATCCTTTTAACTCAGCACAAATATTTTAGAATTTTGTCTATAAGGAAATTATTCATGTCTTTAAAAAAATAAAATAAGTATCTTATAATAAAGATACACGGAGTACAAGAAACTAAATGACAAAATTATTCGAAAACGCCTTGAATTGCAATTATTGTAACTGGAACAGAAACTGTAGTGTACACAAGTTCAACTTTTAATAATTAAATTAAACATTTTTGAAAACCTTTAGTACTATACCGTAACTAAACTAAGTGCAGCAACAAGTGAAGGTTTTTGTGGTATCTCATGAATATGTAAGACATATAAACACTAGACAAATCCTCGTTCAAAGGTTAATTACAATTGGTACATTGATACAAGCAAATTATTTAACTTTTATGTTTTTACTCCACTTACTGCAAAAACATAAGCTGAGCATTCAAAATATAAAAAGCAGCTACAAAGATTTTGTTACAAAGACTCCAAAACATTTAACAGCTTTGTTAAACTGCACGAAACTGATCCCATGTAGTTCAGCTGATGGGCGAGAGGATTCAGTTTCATGAAACTCTTAGTTACATACATCCGAACCAGACGGACAGTGGCATATGTTTCAAGTTTAATGTTACAAAAATAAAGTGACTGAAATCCAGAGCCATACGTAAAAACTGCCTAGGACTGCAGATGATATCCGAACAACACAAGACAAATCAACCACTCTTGAAGAGTAATCCATTTGCTAAATATTTCATGAACATGTACTTATTCTTTATCAAAATTTTTAATAATTTGAACGAAACCACCATGAATTTAAGGTGTTAAAATGTTAGACCAATAAATATGTTTATGAAATTTATAAGTGTTTACTTAGTTATAACAACAGTTATTTAGTAAATTCTACAAAATTTGCGGAGTCTTGCTGATTATGATTTCGCCAGCAATGGCATTGACGAGGCAGCTTAACACAGACTAAGGAAAATATTGAAAACAGGCCTTTACATATTACAACAGAGAACAGTTACTTGGCTAAGAAACAAAAGTAAAGGTAAAGGGTGTGGATGGGCGTAGGAGACCTATGGTCATAGAGAAGACAATGGTTTAAGCAAGGGTGAGTTTGACAAGAATTCTACTTGATCATTTAGTACAAGAACGGAGTCTTTACAAAATAATCTCTTAATTTCTAACATTTCTAATGAATTTCTACTTTTTTTATTGACATGGAGAATCTTAAAATTTACCACTCAAAATCTGAAATAATCTGTCACTAAATGAGTTTTTAAATGATTGGAAAAACTTGAGTCATTATGACCCAACCGCCAACTTCTTTCATATTCACTTTACCTACATTTTAAAACTACAGCCTGTTAGGCATTAGGCACACGTTACATGTCAGTTTATAAAAAACACTTTTAGTATGTTATCTATTTTATCATTACAATTTACTAACGTAATATGTATATGCCTGTTTTCTATATTTTTCTTAGTCTGTGTTTCAATGCCTGTGTATCTTGCTGGTGAAACCATGGTCGGCAAAACTCAAAATATTTTGTAGAATTTAATTTTTTTTTGGGTTTTATCATTAATCGGTAAATGTAAATCGTTAGTGTAAATGATAAAAATAGTTACATAGTATGTGTATTGTTCTTCGGACGGTAAGTATATTGTCTGCACTTTTAAATTGACCAAAATAGGGGTTTTTTGAAGTGAAAATATCAAAAATTTGCTGATGACCCCAGCTTTGACAGATGGGTGGGGTAATATAAAACTGTACCTCATTGAGTTATTTAAAAAAATATTTTTTTACTACCAGAGTAGTAGTTTGCAATACTCGAGTTCTAATAATTCATGTCTCCTAAAAATGGGGTTTACTATATGCAGATTTTAGAAATTACATTTGTTTCATTAAAATACGAGTATAAGACTTATTTAAACTAACTTTCAGTTCTGTATTTCTCCAAGGTTTGTTTCTTCCTTGATTCATTGAATTATCTGGGAAATTCTTTGCTCCTCCAATAGAAACACCCAGTGTTATATAAAACTGTAACATACAAGCTGGTTATACTATTTGTCCAATATAGATAAAATTACTTAAAACTATAATAGGTTTGATAGATAAATAACTATTGAGCTTGACTTGTGAGAAGATAGCTTGATAGAATTAAAAAATTAAATACAAAATCTCACGACTAATACGTTTACTAACTTCTTACAGAGTTAGTAAATTTAATGTATTAGTGAGACTTTGTGTTCAAGTTTTATTCCATCAAGGTTTGATAGACATTATAATTATGATAATCTAAAACAAAGAAGAATGTTTCTTAATAAGGTTGCAGGAATTTGACTGGGATGGTTTAGGGGAAAGAATTGGTTATGTGGATTCTAGGATTATGGCTCTGCTGCAAAATAAAACATGTGTGATTCATTTTTAGCCAGCTGTATAACAATACAACCTCGCCACATGTTGGAGTCACTGTTGTTTGTAGTCGCAAGCCTTCCCCATGGTTGTTGGATTCAATAGCCAAGTTGCATGCTACAAGATGAATTTTGATTAGATAGAAGAATATCATATTTAGTTGGTATTACAAGATTCAAATTTTAAGGATAACCAAATATTTTAAACAATGGAAAGAAAGTTAAAAATCTAAGAACGAACATCCATAGGTATAGAAAGAAAAAAGTGGATCAGTAGGAGCTCTTTACTGTGCTTATTTTGGAGATAGATTTGCAAAAAAACTCGACTTTCCAATGATGAGGATCTTAATTCTGAGGTCGGTGTTTGTATTTTATAAAAAAGTAAAAAATATCAGTGTTTGAACATTTAAAGGTAAAAGTATTTAATTTTGGTTCTTCGTATAAAGTGGAGGGTGAGGCATTTTGTGCTTCCGTATTCTTTTGTACACAAACATAAAATTAAAATGTAGAGATATAAACGATTCTCCTTTAGCTGACATCCTTGCACAACTGACTCAAAAGTTAAAATTAGTATTCACACTCAGTGAAAAGCGGATGGCAGCATAAAGCTGTGAACATAATGCTCACTTTGGAACAAAGTGGCAGCAATAGAAAAATTATTGTGTAGCTCTTAGTAGATACAATATCAAGCCAATTCTAGTAAATCTTCTAAATATTACTAAAATCTTTTGTCTTTAACTATTGAGAAAAATAGAGGTTAAGGTCAACAAATTCATTACTCCCTTTAGAAGGCTCAGTATCAAATTGCTATAAATATTACCTAAAAGTGTTTTCTTTCACAATTGTTGATACATACAACCCTTAATGAGGGCGAATAAAAAAATCACAAAACAAAAAATTCACTACTACCTTCTAGACACAATATAAAGCTTGTTCAAAATGATTGAACTTCTTCTAAACACTTTTTATTTGATAACTGCAACCCTGAGTACAAGGGGCAAATACATTTATTTAGTGCTCAGCTTATGAAAACTTTAAAGTAATTGGGAACTACAAACTCTACCAGCATATCTGGGCTGTGCTCAAAGGCATTAAAACATTTTCAACACATTAAAAATAACTCTTTGTAATTTATTTTCATGTATCAAACTTAATTCATGACGTAATAAAGCAACATTAAATAAATAACAATGAGTTAAAAAAGAACTAAAACACAAAATTGTAGATTTCTCAGGTACGAATACTCAGCTTCTATTTAAAAGAGAAGAATAAATGAAAATACGAGGGTCGATCAATAAATCCTTAAAAAAAAGATACAAAAAACTAAGTATTTTGGGTAACTTTTTTTAATTTTTCAACATAATTTCCTTTTTAGCTATATACACTTTTCTAAGCGTTTTTCCAAATTCTTAACACGTCCTCAAAATAAGCAACTAAAAATAACAAAATCCAATAAATACACAAAAAGTGGGGTTTACAAATTAAATTGTGGTGATTGCAATAAGTTTTATATTGGTCAAACAGGAAGATCTTTCCAACAAAGGTTTAAGGAACATATTCCCAACTATAAAAAACCAAACGCAGTAATAGAATCAACTTTTGCTGAACACCTGATAGACTACAACCATGCATACACCGACATACAGACAAAAATGGAAATATTGCATTTCTGTAATAAGAGCAACTAGATGGACGTACAAGAGCAATATGAAATCTATACACACAGGATTGCTACACTAACAGACATTTTAAACGATAAACAGAATGTCCAATCAAACTTGTTATTTGATCTTCTTTCAAGATTAGAAGAACCAAATAAATAAGACAGTTTAATTTCGGTACAATATCAATCGCAGCTGGAATAGTCAGAGAAAGCATGTTACTGCCTAACAAAATAAATTAAAGTGACTAATTATATGTTAAAATCAGTGTTGTGAATGTTTGTTAAATGTGTTTTAAATTTTAAATGTCAAAATATGTCGAACTTGTTAAATGTGATATTTAAATGTGTTGTTTAACAAAATTATATCGATGTACAATTCTACGGATACTACACCAACGTGACCAAGGCTGAATAAAAAGCCGAAACGGCCGTAGTGTACAGAAATTTAAAAAAAACGGAGAGAAGAGACTTAAGTAACTTAAATTATATTGATTTCTTCACTCAACCGGTACAATAAAGTTGAATAATACTCTATACTCTCCAGTTATTGTTCTCCTTTTTTCCAAATAATCAAAGTAAATACAGTAGAACTTCGATTATCCGAGCCTCGGTTACCCAAGTTTCCAGATTATCCGAGGATAATTAAAAAAAATAATAATAAAAACTTGATTTTTTGTCAAAATCAATTCTGTTAACTTACAAATAAATGTAAGTTAACTGAATTGATTTCGATAATGAATTCATAGTAAGTAAATTGAGTTCGTAGTAAGTATGATGATTTCTCAATAAGTAAATTTATAATAAAAACTTTCGTGTTTGATTGAACAGAAATAACATAAAACAGTAATTTGCCGCAATGGTTGTGACATACACAATCCGTGTGATAGAAAATTATGATGAAACAAATAAATTCCTATAATGTCTAAACAAAGAATGATGGGTCTAGTAACAAAAGAGACGCAAGATCTAGTAATCAAAATTTAATGAATTGTATATACATATATAAATAAATCAAAGACGCAAAACAAGTAAATTTTAATAACTTAAAAAAAGTAAAGATACAAAATATATGCAAACTATAATATAAAACTAAAAGAGCAGACTTAAATTTTAATAAATAGGAAAAAACATTGGTAAACAAAAGTGCGTTATATACTTGTGTGAAAATTGAACATTGATAAAAATAACAGTGCATATTGAAAAACAGTCTAAAATAAAATGTTAAGTCACATAATAAACATTTGTAAAATATTTAAAAGAAAGAAACAATTTACCAAAAGAACTATATCACTTGATAAAAAATATAATAACACAAGCGTTTATAGTGACATAGAACACAGATTCAAACTAGATGACGGTGCTGGTAAGCGTCGATGACGATTTCCTAAGGCCGTGTATGGTACGGATTGCTTCAAGATGGCGTAAAAGATTGTATCTCCGGCGTTATGTGAATTGTGAATTCATTGAAAAGTGAACAATTGTTTGTAAGAGATATTGGTATATGGTATTCTAAAGTGAACGTTTACTGGCATATTGAAGGTATACGCTTTATCGTTGTAATCCAGCGAGTATTTTTGGAGAATTCGTAATTTAACAACTTGTGACCATGTGACTGGAATAACCCTTCGAAGAACTTCTTGTGTCATGCAAGTATCATTCAATATCATTGAAAACCTAGGTGTATGTTGAACTTTTTGAACTATTTTAAAGGTGTTAATGGCCATAGAATATAATAATTTTCAGTCTACTTTTTAAATTAAATTTTTTCACATAGGCCTATTCTAAATTAAAACTGCGTCTCATTTTTTTAATAAAATTTTAAGTTGTATGTTGTAAATTGTAAAATTATGTTTTGTAACTCATGTGTTATGGATAAATATTTCTTGTGTAAAGATATTTTGACAATGAGCGAGTAAAGAGTTTAGTTATTCGTCACGATGCTTTGAATTTCGTTGGTTTCCACAATTGTCCATCTAGGGAGTACTTTCACAGTAATGAAACATACGCTAGTAAATCAAATCAGAATAAAATGTTTTGTGTAAAATACGATATGCATAATTATTAGATATGATGCATAGATGGAATTATATGTGGAAGATTGACAGATGTTTCAAAGGTAAACAAAGTAAGTTTTTTGAGGTTAAATGTTAGTTTTTTTTAATTGAAAGTAAAGTAGTTTAAATAGAGAGTGTTTTTCATTGAAATAAAATAAGTGTTAAGCAAAGAATAATTCACATATAATCTTTTTATTAATTTGAACCAATTTTTTTATTTTGATTTGAAATTTCTCGACTTTATTTTATTTTTTAACAAGTTTATTTACAATTATATTTTATTTTTATAACGCTTATAATGCCTAACTTTATATGGTATGGGTGACGTTTAGCGGACGGATAGTATAGTGAATGGCGAAGCAGTCTTGTTCCTGTTATACCCTCCCCTCCAAGCGGCATAGTGTTTATGACTCAACACTACTTTCTTACATTACTTTCTTATGGGAGGCTACTTTCTTACGAGTTGTTTCTCCCCCCTGCTACTTAATTTTGTTCTTCGGTGTTAAACTTTATGAATGAGAGTGTAATTATGAGTGGAAAGCGAAAGTGTTGTTTTATCTTTAAATAAAAAATGGTAAGCAATAAATGATTAGATGGAGGTGATTCAAAAAGAAAAGTGGCAAGTGATTTAGGTGTTGACGAAGTAACTGTCGGGGATTGGAGACGAAATAGATCGGAAATTGAAAAGTGGGTATCTCAACGGTCTTCAAATAAAGAAGAGGCTAGAAAATCAATAAAGAAAAGCGAGCATGAAAAAACTTCAGAGGCATTATTTTTGTGGTTTAGGCAAGTTAGAGAAAAAGGAAGTCCAGTGTCCGGTCTGATGCTTTATGCTAAAGCATTAGAGTTTTACGCTAAACTTAAAGATGATGGGGAAGAGGAGTTTACGGCTAGCTTAGGTTGGCTTGAGAGTTTCAAAAAAGATAAGATTGGCGTGCGTCAAATTGAGTATAGCAGGTGATATTTTATCATCCAATTCACGAGAAGTGGAAGATTTTGTAAAACGGCTTGATGAAATTATCAAAGAAGAGTGATTAACTTCACAGCAAGTACACAACAGTGATGAAAGTGGTTTGTGCTTTAAAATGCTACCAACCAAAACACTAGTTTCAAGAGAAAGTTGTGCCCGAGGTTATAACGTAGCAAAGAACGATTAACAGTTTTAACCTGCTCAAACAGATTGCACAAGCTGAAGCTGTTAGTTGTTGGAAAGTCTAAAAAGCCAAGGGCTTTCAAAAATATTAACAAACAAACCCTCCCTTGGATGGACAAATATTAACAAACCGAAAGAGTGCTTGGATGGACAGTAACATTTTTTTATCATGGTTTCCCAGTGATTTTCTACCTAATGTTAAACATTTTTTGGATCAAAACAATCGTCCTAATAAAGTATTACTAATTCTAGATAATACTCCAAGCCATCCAAATGAGACTCAATTGGTTAGTGGTAGTATCCGTGCACTGTTTTTACCAGCCAACGTTACACCACTTATCCAGCCATTTGACTTGGTAATCAGCAAAAAATATTCCACTCTGATGGATTCAAGGCATTAGAAACAGCTCTACTTTACGTGGAACAACGAGAAGATGCGTCGCCATTAGATATATTGACATTGAGGCGACTTCGTAGAATTGCAGCGAAAATGCGTGGTGTCAGTTTAAAGCAAACGACAGTGAAAGACTTTTTTAAAAGTATGTAAATTTATAACTTTTTAGTATGTTTTATTTATCAATAAATATAAATGTTTGCAATTTAAGGATTTTAATTTGTATTTTTCATAAATAATGTAAATGTCTCTTTCAATTGTTGTTTTTTTACAGAAGCTTACAGTCTCAAATTTCTTTCATTTGAGTACATTATCAAACCTTCTTTGTTTATTTAAAACTACAGTAGAACTCCAATTATCCGGATTAATTGGGACCGGACCCGATCCGAATAATTGGATTTTTCTCGAAAAAAGGCCGTTTTTAGGAGAAAAACGTAAACAAAACATAATAGGGAACATTTACGGTATTCATTATGAAAAAACAATATAAATGACAATTTTTATATTACGTAATATTTACAACAATACTAAATCACTGTAAAATACATTATTTTTTTAACGTACCAGGGAGAGTCAGCTGTTTTGCTACCTTAAATCGATTCCGCACCGCCAAGTCTCGCATCCGTTTGACTATGTTCTTATTCAAATCTGATCCGGATAATTGGAGTTCTACTGTATTTATATTATTTAAAGCCAAATCAAATATATTTTGAAGTAAGTATGGCTTCAAATCAGCCTATAACGACATAAGTAACGCGGGAACTCACACCTCAATGGCTTTAACATGGCCTACCATATTATCCGAGGTCTGCCCGGTCCCAATTACTTCGGATAATCGAGGTTCAACTGTAATTCCTCTTGCATCCCAAAAAAACTTTAGCCATAACCTTTCTAGCCAATTTCACCGTCTTCGCCTTCTTCGGAACGTGTTCATTTTGAGAAACCCACTGTTTTGACTATTCCTTTGTCTCTGGCGTGTAGTAGAGAATCCTTGTTTCGTCCTCAGTTATGTATTGTCGCAGAAAATCATCTGGATTGTGGTGAAAAGTGCCAAATTAGCCTTAGAATCAACCACACGATTGCGTTTATTCTCCTCTACGAGTAAACGCGGCACCCATCTTGCTGAAACTTTTTTCACACTCAGTTTTTTGTGTAAAATTGAAAACACAGTACCTTGTGATGTGCCTGTGGTCTCAAATATCTCGCACACTTTAAATTGTCGATTGCCTAACACCATATCGTTGATTTTATCGATTATTTTGGGTGTAGTCTAGACGACCCGAACTATGTTCATCTTTTGTTGATGTACGGAAATTCATTTACCCAATTATAAACAGTGTCAAACGCAGGGGCCGATGTGCCATGAACTTCATCCAACTCGGCTTTGATTAATTCCTGTGTTAAGCCTTTCAAATATAAATGTTTTATCAACGCTCCAAACTCACTTTTTTCCATTTTTTTAAATAAATCTAATTTTTCTGCTTCAATCGATGACAACAATAAAACCAAATGTTCTATAAAGCTAAAAATTTCACAGCTTGCCTACTGAGTAATGATGTTTTTGAAAAACAAACAATTTTCAGTGATCCGCATGCCACCTTTTCGATTTTTTAAGAACTTATTGAACGACCCTCATATGATTTACAGTCATTTTAGTCTTTTACAAAAGAATAAGGACAATTGATTTTTTCACCAAAGAGAGGACATCACTATTGCTTAAATCCACAACATATTATAAATTAGAATCAGAAAGATGAAACAGTTCCTAAGGCATTGAGAGAAGCTAAAGAAGCACGGAGGAGGAAGAAAAAGCGGATGTTTGAAAAAAATGCAAAGATGAAAGCTATGAATTCTCAGAAGAAAGAACTGAATGTGACTATACAAATAATGGATTGGATTCTGAATAAACTGAGGCAAAGTTTTCAGGCCATTCAAATATGACCAGTTTATTTCTTTTTAAACATTTAAATAAGAAGAATTGAAGAATGAGGGACTTATTTTAGCTACCCAATATAAAAAGACAAAGATTAAGAAGCTCGTGACAGAAGTAAAGAGCTTTAAGAATCATGCCTTGAATTTAGCCCTAATATGAAACTGAATACATTTGATGTTATTACTCACATTAGGGTAAGAAAGGACTCGAAGACGCGTTACACCAACATAACTAGTGTTGAGAATTTTCTTTACAAAACCAATCTGTCGTCTCAAATGGAAGAAGGTTTACTAAACTAAAGATCACAAAACATTACCACAGTAACGTAACAGTACGACCAACCAACCTGAGCAGCATATCAATAAAGCAAAAGTTAGTTAACTTCAAAGATATTTTTTGAGGACATTGTAACACATTTGCAGCAAAAAAGCCCACACAATTTTAGTTCAAGTTTTCTGGGTTCAAATGCATTTTTATACGTTTTGCCAATGGATTATGAGAAAAAGATTGGGTAAAATTCGTAAGTATAAAACTTAAGATAACAACTTTTCATTTTATTTGTAGTGATTATGATAAGAGTTAAGTAATTTACCAAACATGCGTCTCACAATTAATTATTTGTCAATGAAATATCTTAGTATTACTTTGGTATTTTATCTTAAACGAAATTACTGCAAATTAATCTATTTACTTTTGAAAGCATTACCATCTTTAAAATTTAAAATAATCCATAAGTGAGCAAGTCTGTGGATAAATTATGTCTTTAATAAACATGTGTTTGATACTTATATTACAATTACAGGGAAAAGATCCAAAACGACAGCTTTTAATAAAGAGCACTGAGCATAAATATAATTAAATGTTTCATATATTATTTAAGTACAATTTTTATTATTAAACACTAATATTTATGTTGAGATTCTACTAAATATTCGTAATATTAACACTGCAGGTTACACAGCTTATATTTTCAAAATTTCTATTGTAAGAAGTTTATTTTTACACAGCTATTACAGACATAGTTATTTTTTATAGCTTATTTTAAGTACGTATACAGTTTGAGCTTCATTTTAATTTCTTTACATTATTGTTAAAGAAAGATGACTTTGTGTTAGTTTAAAGGTTTTTAACTATCGTTGGTTAATTTTTTACACAATACTGTAATTTACAAAGACATCAATATCGTCTTTCCAATAATGATTAAATTTGAATACCTGCTATATCAAATACTACGTTAAAATAAAAAAAGGTTAATGTTATTAATCCAAAATATAAAACTTACATCAGAATCAAAAACTGACTGTTTGTTTTCGTCTCCATTCCACAATGCAATAGAATTTCTGTTGAAACCAACAGTGTTACTTAGTTTGCCATCTTCAGCTCTAACCAAAGACGATGCATCGTTTCCATCAACAAGGAATAAAATCTTTTCTGAAAGCAAACATTTAGACCATTTTACAAAGCCCATTATAAAAAATCTGTAATATTTAAGGAATGATTTGTTTATGTATAATTGTTTTCCTTAATTTTTATATTTCACTTAGGCTTAATATAATACGTTTTCACAGGAACATTGCTAGGTTTAGGCCTAGGCCAACTAATCTTACCACGATTCCAAATAAGACTAAAATCATGATATTTTAGATGCCAACATTCTGTGTTTACAAGTACAGACGTAAGTTCTCTGACATTGCTGCCGTATCCTACAAAAATGCCCACTTCTAAAACTTTGCAGCCTAAATCTTTTCCGTTGGAGGAGAAATCTTCATTCCCTCGTGACATGGACATCTGAATCCGAGCATGACTTCTACCAGATTCGAAAGTGCTGCCTTTACTCTCCAACAAAATATCTGAAAATAATTCAACAATGCAAAAATATGAATAGGTTTATAAATACATCGTATGAATTTAAAAATTGAAATGAATACGAGATTCCAAATGTAAGAAAGAATAATAACTAAATTCTAAACAATGTGTAGTACTTTTATTATTGTATAGGCCTACATCTATCATCAATACTTCATATTTTAGGAACCCATGCAAGCATGACTACGGTGTTTCAAAAAATCTTATAACAACTTAAATTGGCAGTATAACTTACTTCCAATAATTAAAGCAATTATTAACAACTTTGAATAAAAACGTAAATTATAAAAAATAATGCACTTCTAACAACTATAAGTTTATTATTAAATATGACAGAACAAGAGTGAAAGACAAAGGAAATTGAATGCAAAGCAATATTGGAAAACTAAAAATACTGGCAGGCACAACATACGACAAATAGTTTAATACTCCACCACCAATAAGCTTAGTAATTTAATGCATCAGAAATAAGTTTGATGTTCATATTCAGTTGTTATTGCACCAAAATCTGTGTGTCCTAAATCATCCACGACAGAGGTAAACAAAGTAAGAGTGTGCTAACAATTACATTTACAATAACAGGCCAAAAAGTTTACATGACATGCAATCTAAAGCTATACTGTCTGCACTTAATGTTTTATTGTGTAGTTCATCAAGGGAGGGGGACAACTACTGCTCTTCCAGAAACAAAGTTCTTGTTACATTGCAATGTTTGCAGTTCCTAGTTGTGAACTGGTTCACTGGTCTGCTGATGTATTGTGTGCACATGCCTGGAGCCTTGCTTTATTTTGGTATGAAATAACTAATCTTGTCTATGGTTTTCATCAACCAACTGAACCAATGTGCCAGTCACAGAGTTGTTTTGTTCACTGTTTACTTTAAGAACAGATCAAGTTTTGTAATTCGTTGGTTGTTGGTGTATTTTAGCTGTTGTTTTTTTTTTTTCATATTGAGTGTTATGCTAAAGGAGGGAAAAGAAGACTACAGTTGAAAGTTATTGTTCAAAATGTTTATAGTCTCTAAAACAAATTGTAATTAAATTTATAGATACAAAGTTTTTTGAATTTTTATTTTCCTAGAATGTTGCTAGCAATACAATAATTTAAAAAAAGTTTAGAATTTTGTAAAAAATGTAATATTTTGTCATATTTAATTCAAGTGAGAGTAAGCCCTCAAACAAATAATCAAAATTGTACTGTATTAAGGCCGAAGCCTAATGTTTTTGGATATCAGTAAATACAAAAATTAATAAAGAATTTATCAAGTAAAACATTGTTGATAACCAGAATATTTTCCTTCACGTTCAACATTAGAAAATTAACCAGATTTTGATGTAAACTAAACTTTTAAAAAGAAGTTTATAAAAAATACTCAATGTTAAAATAGAATAGATATACAGTTTTTTCTTTATTTATAGCAAAAATATTTAATTTATCAATATTCTAATCCGATTCCCCATAGCTTTACATCTTTTAATTTTGGTGTCATATTATTCCTTAAATCATTCTGTTTACTATTTGACTTGCTACTTAACCTGGTATAAGCCAGTCTCCTTTAGGTAACTTTGCTTTAATGTCAACTCTACCATAGCGAAAGGTAAAGGAGTGGTGCGAGTTAAGACGTGCAGATTCTGTAGGAGGCAGGATGAGGTAGGCTCTAGCTTGCTTCTCACATTCCTCTGTGCCTACTCTCCCAGTGCATCTAAAAATTACCAGAAGTAGAGTTACTTTAAAATATTCTTAAAAAATATGTATAGTTTTAATATATAATCTGAAAAAGCATTTAAATTAAATTTTATGGCTAGAATACTATTTGCTTTTAATCAATTTAAATGCAATATGATACAAATTTCAATTTTATCTTCTTGTTATACGGAAATAATATAGGCTAAGATGTTGTATCGTGTTGCGGTTACAATAAAAGATATATGTTATTAAAGTGTATAAAAAAATCTGAGGTGACGTGATTTTGATAATAAAATAAATTTTAAAAAATTCAATAATTATAAAAAAACGATGAAATAAAGGAATCTGATTCTGAAAATTATTTACGTTACCACTAAATACAACACTTACCTTTGAAAATTATACAATAATAGAATCTAACCTCAATTGTTTTTGTTTATTTTCTCATTCACTTGCTAACCCACATTTCATCTTTCTAGATCACAGGCGTACATTCTCTTGGTCACCTAACACTTGAAATTTATCAAATTAATTTACATTTACTTCCAAATCCTCAAGGGTGGTATATTTAACTGAGCTAGTACTTATTCCTAAGTGGTATCATGGTATAGAAATTAAATTCAAAGCATCGCATACGAACAATTTGAAAATTTACTAGTACATCTTAGCAGGAATTATTTACATTAAAATCAAGATAAATAACACAGAATTTATTAAAAATATTTAAAAATGAGCTCAATAAGACGCAATTAAGTTTAAATTATATTTTAAATTTTAAACTCTATAGGCAGACCAAAAAGATTTTATATACAAAAATAATTAAGTGCACCAAAATTATCAAAATTTTACCAAAATGTTTTATTTTCAAGATTTGTATTTATTCTTAAGTTCCAATACTTGCATGTTTTTACTACTGGCCCATATAGGCCAGTCGGTAGAGGTCAATTTAGACCAAAAGTACCAGTAATTTGCAATACGGCTGAATTTTTTTTATGAGTACATTTAAGTATGTAGATTAACATAAAAAAAAGTTTACCAGTCTATCGATTTCCCAAAGTCGAAAAAAAAATCGATTATCATTTTTTTTTCGATTATCCTTAATATTTCGAGCTGGAATGAAGATAGAAGAAAATAAAAAATACCACCGTGTAGAGGAGGTATTTTTCAACAAAAAAGGTCATATGTATTTATTTCGTCCGAGCAATGGTTTGTCTGGAAAAAATTCGATAATGCAGGTATGTATTTTGCAGCAGGGGAAATCATTAAAAGGGGACATCTTATTCATATATGAAGCGTTGGCTCATTCTAAATTGGCCGAATTTTAATATATCGAATTGAAACTTGACATAGGAGTTAAAATATATATTTTAAACATTTATGCTGAGTCTCAGCTTGTTATCTTGAAAATGACCCGATCTAGAGCCACTTGACTTATTAATGGGTTTCTCGATTTTAGGAGTACCGGACCCACCAATTCATTTTAAACAGCTTCAGTTTAGAAAATTTTCAAAACATCAACCTGAAAGTTTTTTTACAAGTTAAATATATAGATTCAAACAAGATCAAGGAGTATAAACCCTTTTTATTATTTACTTTTCTAAGCAGAAGTAACTTAAAAAAGTATAACTTTAGACCTTTTTAGATTTTTCATCAAAACGCTTGAGTTAATCGGCTGCAGATTAGTCATTTTTTAAATATAGTTTTTAAAATAAGTATAGCAAAAAACAATTGTGTTTTTAACTTCTGTACCAATTTTTAAATCGATATGTTCAAAAATGTCGAAAATGGAGTCGTTGAATCCAAAGGTGTTATAGTTAAAACGAGATAGGTAAAACAGAAGACCATTTTCAAGCGCCTCGTTTTTTTAAAAATAACATGAAAAAAATCGTTCATACTTACTAAGAATATTTATACTGGTGTACTCAGCTTGTAAAACAAATTTGATGTTGATATTCCAAAAATTGACGAAACTGGAATAGATTGAAATTAGTTTGTGAGTCCGGTACTCCTAAAATCGATAATCGAAATCGACTCCTAGATCGGGTCATTTTCAAGATAACAAGCTGAGACTAAGCATAAATGTTTAAAATATATATTTTAACTCCTATGTTAAGTTTCAATTCGATATATTAAAATTCGGCCGATTTAGAATGAGCCAACGCTTCATATATGAATAAGATGTCCCCTTTTAGTGATTTCCCCGGCTGCAAAATACATACCTGCATTATCGAATTTTTTCCAGACAAACCATTGCTCGGACGAAATAAATACATATGACATTTTTTCTTGAAAAATACCTCCCCTACACGGTGGTATTTTTTATTTTCCTCTATCTTCATCCCAGCTCGAAATATTAAGGATAATCGAAAAAAAAAATGATAATCGATTTTTTTTTCGACTTTGGGAAATCGATAGACTGGTAAACTTTTTTTATGTTAATCTACATATTTTAATGTACTTATAAAAAAAAATCAGCCGTATTGGAAATTACTGGTAGTTGTAACCTATACCGACTGGGCTAATACAACACTGTTCCAAATTCACAAAGCACTTTTAATCGATTTCACCATTACCAAATGTAGACCTCGTGGTTGCAAAATTTTATATTCTCCAATCCTCACAAATATTCGAAGAAAATCATTAATTATCTGTACAACACCTGTGCACACATACTATCTAGCCTTTTTGCTAGAAAAATTGACGAAACTGGTAAAAATTAATTAATTTTTACAGTTACATAGTGGACCTCCACATTAAGACAAACTAACTGTCTCCATCTTATTCTTACACCCGTCCTTGCAACAACGTTGCCAAATTGCTTACACTGTTGTCAACTTGCTTTTTTCCATTTAACACACACACTTCGTTGTCATTTTATATGTTGCATATTTTGTAATTAGAAAAATGTTACCATCGTTTATGATTATTTTAGTTCTATTGTCACTTTTTATATTATAATATTGTCACTCATTTGTATAAAATCACTCTCATTCTTTATATATATATAATGCGTTATGTTATATATATATATATATATAGTCTATGTCAGCCTTTACATTTTCATTCTAAAATTATTTCTGCCTTTTCTAAATTTACTTTTGTTCATTAAATGATTATGTTTACTTTAAAAATCCTATATCTGTTCTCAAAGAATAAGATTTATAGAAGAAGGGTTTTTAAAACAATAAATAGCAACAATAAATTATATACATATCACAAAAATATACCAATTTATATAAATTAAGTAAAAATTTCATACTTTTTGGACTTTTTAAAGTGTATGCATTTATACTGTTTAGTATTGGTGTTGATGAGTCTGGTGAATAGTTGCAGATAATTGTAAAGTTTGAGATTTTATGTATCAGAGTATTTATGATACAAATGTGTTTTATGAGTTTATGTGAGTTTGAAATGCTTACCGTATGTGTTTGGAGTATGAATATGTGAGACCACAGTTTACTTTGTATGAAGTTTCAGTTGATTGTAATATTAGTGAGTGTATGTAGGATATGAGTGTGATATTAATGAGTCTATGTATGTTATAGGTTAGATCAGATTGTGTGGACACGCCCAACTCATTACCTACATAAAAACTTAGGTACATATAGAGGCTATTCTTTACTATACAAATGAAATTAATGTTTACAGAAAAACCAAGAATAAATCATTTTCATTTCTGTGTGTCTTATTACTTGTAGATATTCACAACAGTCTTTGTAGAGCTGAACTCTTTCAAGACAGCTAAGAAGTCAAACCTAATATAACGTGGTTATTGATCATACAAGGTGTATTTGTACTTACCCACTTAACTGAACCTTTCCACTAGTAATAACACTATTAGACAATATGCTAGGTTTAATAACAAGGTTTCCATCCTTTATAAATGAAATGGCATCATCGGCTTTGTATGTCACAAACTCTGATTCCTAAACAAACAAAACTATTATTAGATTTTGTCTTACTGGAATGAATATATTATTATATAAATACATTAAAGCAGAAAACTCCAAAACAGTCATTTTTTTAGAATACCAAGCTTTGACCAAAAAGTTTATATTAATTAAATTTGTATTTATTTGTGATTATTAGAATAGAAGCAGGTTAGCATGTTTTACACCTATGTAAAATTTTATTGTCTTACTTTGTCCAATCTGAAGAAAATAGAATATGACAGTCAAACAGACTGACGAATGATCCTATTTATAAAATTTCCATTTTTCCCATTAACGAACAAAATCCTAATAAATGGCATTACTGGGAATTATGTGGTATCATCAGAAAAAAATTAACTACGTTGAGCTCAAATAAAATTTGCCAAACATTCTGTAAAACAGCTTGTAAATACAACACTTCCGTCTGGTCAGAAATTTTAGAAGTAGCCATACTGGTAACTTTGAAGCGACACAATGCCAGGCATAGCAACTTGATTTTAAGTGTCCAGCAATATCCCATTCAACCTTGCTATGTGAAAGAGAGCAGAAGTTTTCTTTAAAATATATCAAAATTAAAGGTTTAAATTGATATAAATAATGATTTGTAGCCATATTCAACAAGTTAAATACTGTGTAACATACACAAAAAATCTTTAAAAATCCTTTCTGGAATCTTCCAAGTGGCTCCACAATCTTGCGACATCATCTAATACCTTCTATACCATACAAGATTACAGAATAAATCGACTGTGAAAACCAGCTTGTGAGGTTATCCAAGTACCGTATAGCAAAACAAGTTAATTTGTATTTATTATTGATTGATTAATTTAATAAGTTACAATCAACGGATATCTGAGTTATGGCAATGCTTCTATCTATGCTAAAATACTTCTTATCCACCTCCACTTATGTTGTCTTACTATCCACCAGTTTATAATCTCCAATATAAAAATGTTTTTTTTCCTAACTTTCAAAATTACAGGAGGACATATAATAATAGAGGGTCATTTAATCAGCAATCATCAATCGTGGAAATAGGGGTACACACATGACGAGTAGTTGCAGGTGACAGAACAAACATTATTTAAACTAGTGTGAAGGACTTACTCAGGTAATGAACCTAATCTGTGCATGTGTAAGGCTTGATCATAGGACACTATTGACCAGAAAGAACTAGTAAAGTTGAATATCTCACATCAAGCTAAATGGATTTCAGTGGCCACATCAGACATTGTCACTATTCGTATCACTATTAGTCTAATCAATGATATAGTAATTTCAGATAACGGGTTTATTTAATCTTTACTAACAAAGAAAATTTTCAAACGCTTATTAAAACAAAATCTACTTGCTATTGAAAACCAGGTTGAAGTGGTTATGACTACCCTTGTAGTCCATGGACAGGTAATCCAATTCCATAAGCTGCTTAAATTGGCATCAAGTTAGGTAGTTTCTCTTAGGAATTCTCCTCCCTTGTGGCAACTAGGCTACCTTATTCAGTAGTCCTCGGTTGTTATTTCTTCAGAAAAACAATGGCTATTATCGACTTCCAAAGTCGAGAGATCAAATTCCCCTATGCCTTGCCTATATGCGTGATTACCCTTGACCATCAATCATCCCAAACCCACCATTTCCAGACAGGCAGCAACCTTTCACCCTGCGAGTTGGAAAATGTTACTCACCAAGGGTGTATTTTCTCCTTCCACCTCCAGCTATGCTTCTCCTGCCTTCCTAGTCCCTAAAAATGGGGCAAAAAAACTAGGATGGTAGTGAATGATAAGGCTAACAAGGAGTTAACAGATTTAGAGGCAACACCCATGTCAACACTTGAATCCGCATTCCAGTACCTGGGTAAGGAGAGGTGGTTTAAGCTTTTTGACCTTAACCAGGTTTACTAACCCTTTGCACTCTGGTAGGATTTTTAATATAAGTCCTCTGGGTTTGAATGGAGAGTAGTGCTGGCCACAGTCATTTTTTGTCAAGTATGAATAGTTGGTGCAAGTTACGTTCCTCTCACCTCGAATGGCCAGCAGACTGGACAAGGTAAAATAATGATCTACATTAATTTATTTTTATTAGTTTTATTTTGTCTGGATTGTGCTGAAACCTAGAGTCCAAATCTTAAACTAATTAATTCCCGTTTTTTCTCTGGTTTGTATTGTATCAAAACGTAGCAATATTCGTTACATTATAACATACCATCAGTTTAGTTTTACGTTGCGGTGGTCGAGGCTAGTGTTTTTAAATTTTGAAGTAATTTAATAGAACAAAAGTTAATTAGTTTATTATTGCTTTTAAGTGTTTTTTGTTAACAAGTACTTAATTTAGTTTTATTTAACATTACCAAAATTAATGTTAGATAAGTATACAATGGTTTATTTTATTCATTAAATTATATTATATAACTATAATATATTTACAGCTAAACCAAAAACTCACCAATAACAATATAATATATCAACTTTTTTTGTATGGCAAAATAAAAGAGTTACTAAAAGCCCATGATTTTGTTAAACCAAAATAAATACCCACTAACAACATTTCAGATTGTAGTGAAAAATAATTCAGAGCTGTTGACGACGCATGGTGAAGATGGCGGCAGAGCTGACAACAGTAATGTAAGCAGCTAGTCAAGCTGGCCATCCGAGCTGTGAGTATGTCTAATTCGTTAAATATTCAGAGCTGACTGAGAGTAGCGTATGGCCAGCAGTATTGGCCATCCGAGCGCAAAGGGTTAATTATCAATTTGGTTTCCGAAAGGCATTTTCAACGCTGAAGGCAATGGAAAAGGTGAACAATGTTGAGAATGACATCACACGAAATAAAAACTATGTGAGAAGAGATTGATGTGCCTTAGTCACCATTTACATAAAGAACGCTTTCAACAGTGCATCCTGGGATAAAATTGTAAATATCTTAATAAGGAGGAAGGTGTGCCGTACTTACACCCGATTCCACGCTCACCGTGCAGTACAGAGCTAAATAAAGTTATTAATTAATATAGTTACCTATATTTATCAGTCTTGTGAATTTGTTTTCTCTTCCATTAATACGTGTTTCAGGTCCGTGGTCCCATTATCAGTTATATTAAAAATTCACTCCGTAGGAGGTCATTACATAATTTATATTAAACACAATACACATACGTAAACTTATAATTTCGTTGTCTTAGCAACACGATGCGCACTTTCGCGTAACACGCATGACACTGAAGTTAAAAGAGGGAGGTATCATAGCCAAGGGGCGTTTCCTGTCTTATCTATGTACATACATCGCGAGTATTCAATTGCCGTATCGTATAAATAATTAGATCTAAATGACAATTGTTCATTTAACAAACTTCCTGGGTTGTTCTTATGCGCCCTATAAATTTCAAATTTTCCAGCAGCGTTCATGAATCTGCCCTTCCCACAAAAACGGAGTGGTTTCATGTTTGTATCAAAGTTTGTATAGCTGTGATTAGTATCGAACAAATGTTGTGCGAAGTTGGATCTTGTTTTACGTATGTTATTACGAGGCAAATGTTCTTTAAAACGTTCTTCGAAGGTTCGATCTGTTTGCCCGATATAACATCTATCACAATCACTACAGCATAACCTGTACACGCCGGATTGTTTTTTCCTAGGAATTGGACGTTTTGTGCACAAAATTCTTTGAACGCTGGTGTTTGTACTGTATGTTACATGTATATTGTGTTTCGAAAATGCATTTTTCACCATATTGGGTATAATGTTGGTGTATTCAATAGACACATATTTACGTTCCCTTTTGGTGTCATGATTATTTTTATGCTTATTTAGAGCTTTCCTGTGTTTGTACAATATTTTATCAATAATGGAACTGTTGTATCCTTTTGCTCTATCTGTATGTTTAATTATATGTAATTAATCGTGGAAGTCTTGTTGGTTAAGCGGTATAGATAAAAGTCTATGGACAAAAGAATTGTATGCTGCCATTTTATGTGAGAGTGGATGAAATGATTTAGCGTGGATTGTTACATCAGTGGTTGTAGGCTTACGGTATATCTTATATTTTAATTTGTCTTCTAATTTCGTTACAGTAACATCAAGAAAGTTAAGCTCGTTATCCATTTCTTTCTCCAATGTAAATTGCATTTTTGGGTGATTTTATTTATATGCGTGTTGAAATTTTCGATTTAACGAGTCGTGCCTTTGTAAACAATAAAAGTATCATCCACATATCTAGCATAAAACTATTCTCATAGTGGTTTAAATATATACTCTCAGACAACCTCAATAAAATAAAATACGTTTCGTGCGAATATGGCAGTATGATCAACTATACATTAAATTTTTTTTGGGGTTTAAAGGCGAAAAACCCCAGTTGTAGGGAAGTGGTCCAAAAGGAAACATGGAGAGATAGACTATTACACAACCCAGCTGTTCACAGGACATGGCGAATTCGGGGTCTATCTACATCGTTTCAAGCTTCAGGCCCTAGATGTACAATACTGTGGAGAAGATTCCGTGGAACATACATTCTTCCATTGTCAACGATGGCAGGGTGACAGGAAATATCTTGAAACAAATTTACGGATAATACCAAATGTGGCATCTATTGCCAATTTTATGATGGCCAAGGAACACCAGTGGTGACAAATTGAAACATGGACAAGATCAGTATTAAGCCAAAAGTAAGAGGAGAGTAAAATTATTACTGCGCAAGAGTAATAAGATAAGTAACAAGAATTACAATTAATAGAAGAGGTACAAGTGAAGAAAATTAGTCAGGCGACCATTATGAAGAAATGCCAAAGCAGTTCCAGGATAGTATCGATGAAGAGCATGGGGGTGGTTTAGTGGATGCGATCTCTACACTATCGGGAGTTGCCGACTCTCGATGTTGGCTGGCAGAGCTTCCATCCTTGCTCCGGGGGAAGAAAAAGGCTTCCTAATTATGCATAGCATCTAATAAACAATATTCATACTTATTCCAATTGTAACAGTAACATGAAAATATTGCACAAAGCAAAAAGGGACCCTACATGAATGCAATTGAAGGATTCGAAATATACAAAGCTACAACATATGATTCCACGTATCTATTAAACGATCAACTTGCTTCCAGTCAAACTTACTATATAATTAAATTACAAGTAAAAAACATAGACCAAGACCGGGAGTTGAACCCGGGACCTTCAGGTTTCCGTCCTGATGCTCTACCATCTGAGCAACCCTGATATCTACTGATATTGGTCGATGTTATCTCACTTGTACGGTTTTTATTGCAATTATTGAATTAACAGATTGAATACCTCGTGTATACGACATTGAAGACAATCTCAATTCTTATTTCGCAGCTTACAGTGGTGTTATTATTATTATTTTTTTCTTACACACTTCCTCAGCAAGGGATATTTAATTAAATTACAGTGTGTAAGCAAAAAAAAAAGTCTGCTTACTCTGGCTTGAGACAAGGAAAAGGGACATCTTGAATACACAGTACCATACCACCGGTCAGACGTGCACGAACTTAGAATGTGACAACTGTGTTTTATGTTTAAACAATTTACAATCTCTGCATGAAGTGAAATTTGTGTTTTGTGGTATGTCTACATTTTTATAAAGTTCGACATTACCCTGAACGTGGTCAAGTGACATAAATTGCAATAAGTACATAATGTAAGACATACCTAAAATAAGTTGGATTAGTTGACATAATTACATCGAGAATGTATTGTATTAGTACCGGTAATAAATGTCTAAACCTACTTGTTCATCACCAATCTGTATCATATGACTCCATTTGTTTGAAATAGATTTTCCTGAGAAACTATCAAAGAAAACTACCTGTCCTTTACAGGTGGGTTTGTAGCCGTTGATAGTAGTAACAGAAATATCACATGGACCTGCAGAGCTGTCTGGTCAACATGTAATTATAAAACGGAATCAAACACTGCACGAAATTTAATAAATTAAGATACAAATATTACTAAAAGAATATTTTTCAAATTCAGTCTTTTCTTTCAGTCTTTTCTATTAATAATATAATGAAATAGGCAATCCCATAAAATAATATAATATATGCTATCAGTGTTACAAGGTTCTAAGAAAAGACTTTAAAGAGAAAACCATGAGGTTAAAGCTATCAGGTTTACAGAAAAAAAATGTATTGGAGTAAATTCTTGCCAATATTTAAGGATAAGATTGGAGAAGTAATCAACAACAAACTAAAACATGATAAAGAACTGTTCAGACAGACAAGCAGATACGAGTACTTATGAGTAAGATTATGATCCAATCACAGTAATCATTAGTTGTGCTGTCTTAGGATTATATTCTAGAAATAAAGAAATCCTAAACCAACCTGATAGTCAAACTGCTCTTAAAGCACTTTACTCAATAAAAATTTTGTCCAAACCTATATGGGAATGCCTCTCATCACTATCCAAACTGGCCAGAAATGGTATGAGACAAATGGACATGTGAAAAGCAAATTACTAGTCAAGGGACCAAACACAAAGCTGATTAAGTCTACACTATGAACATATTAAATCGAGATCAGCTGAAGAGAGCTGTATCACTCATAACTTGGTTTAGCCACTTCAGGAAAGATCTGTAAACAATGAGCATCTTTCAACAGTACCCAATATGTTGTCTCTGAAATTGCCTTAGATATGAAGCACATTATCTTCAATTGGAAGATGTTATAATACGGCACCGAAATAAAAGACTCTTTGGAATCCAGCAACTAGGTGATGAGAAAGACATCAACTTGGGTGGTAAAGTCTAGGATCTCACAAAAAAGAAATAGATTTTGAAAAGTTAAGGCGGCAACAAAGGGGTACAATAAACCTACAGCTGATATATAAGAGAATCTTCATAAAAAGAATCCCCCTAAATCTAATATAATGTACCAAGATAGGTCCAGGAAAAGCATTGATGTAACTAAAGAGAGGAGGAAAAGATTGTATACAATCATGGATAGACCTAATGTAGAATGGAGCAGATGGCTGCCATATCTAGAAAGGAATTATATAAAGGTAAATATGCTGGCATGGGACTGTTATACATAATCATACTCTAAAAAATGCAAGAAACGGCATTGGGACAAATAACTTTGTCACTTGAAGTATGATAAAAATCAGTCTTTTATTTGAAGCAACATTTCACCACCCAACTTGGTGCTTTTTTGTTGGATATGTTTTAAAATCTCTGCTCCACCATAGTAAAAACAAAACAAAAAAACATCTAATCTGATTACAAAATATTATGTCAATGATTTGTTAAAGTCGATAATGACAATTGAATGCACTTCATCATTAGCAACTTAAATTTCATTATTTTAGGAAAAAATATAATATAATTGTAACAAAATATTCCAAAAGCAAATAATGAATATTTCAAATTAATAATCTGAAAAACAATTTACTTTTCTAAAAAAGCAAAAGATTCTACGATTGTATCAGAATTGCTAGAGAAAGGGTTGAAAATCAAGGTTTTCTGCTTTAGTTGAAACATATGAAAGTAATTGAAAAATTAGAATACATTTTAGTTAAAATTCCAAACCAATAATGAGTTGTTTTAAATATTGCAACGTTACCTGTAAGGTGGTTGGTTTTGTAAACTGAGTTCCTTAAGTTTGCTCCACAGTATTTTGTAGTGTCTCCACTACATCTTTTGTTACATTCTGCATCGTTTATTTTATCTTGCACTGAAGGAAGATCGTTCCCGCAAAAGCATTCTTCACTGAAACCATAAAATTAACACCAAACAGTGATCTATTTTATCTCTTCATTTATATAACTCTATTAATTATCTCTTCATTTACATATACAAAATTATTATCTTTTCAAATAATACTTCCTATAGTATTTAAAATATGTTATGAATAATAATATAGCCTAATATAATTTTGTTTAATGTCAATGTAATAATAATGTCATTGTGAGTGTTTTTTTTTTTTTTTACATTACATTATTAAACATTTGTAATATAAATTACGGACGAAAGTACAAAATTCCTTACAATGCGACCAACAATAAACAGGGTTTCATGAACAAATTAAAACAACAACTTCTAAGAAAGATTTTTAAGGCACATGAGTATATGTGTTATAGTGTAGTGACTGTCCAAAAATATATACATATAGGACAAACAAATAACTCATTTGGGAAAAGGTTTACAGAACAAATTCTATCGACCAAACAAACTGAATTTCCAACAAAAACTGATTCCAAACTTTCAGAACAAATCTAAAAGGCTGGCTATAAATAATCCAGTACATCATAATACACCATTTCAAAAAAGGACACCTTTTGTTTACAAAGACCATATAAAACATTTACTAAAACATTCTCTTGAAATTTTTAGTAAAATTAAATAAATAAAAAGTAGGATGGGATAAATTTAATTGGGAAGAAGCAACATTACAACCATTAATTGGGAAAGTACCTTTACAAACATAAAATAATTTAATCCTTGTACATAAGGTTCACATACAATCCAATCTTCAGTGTTGGATAATTATATTCACAGGTGTACATAGTTTATTATTAAAAAGTTATAAATATTGTACCAATTTAATTAAACAGCATACAAAGTTATTAAGAGTGTCAGTTTTATCCTGATTCCGAGATAAATAGTTGAGAAACTTCAATATACCATTTTGTAGGGAATTTCATCAGCTTCATTTTTTAAATATGCATTATACGTACAGGTGTACGTAATTTATTATTTATACGGGTTATAAATATTAGACTTATTTAATTAATCAGTATACAAAGTAATTAAGAGAGTTACAGACCTTAGAAACGAAACTTGACTGACAGGCATTTTACTAGTAAAATGATGAAAAGTACCCCAAAACTTCAAAACGCTGTAACTATTTACCGGGTGAAAATAAATTAGCATAACTGAATACATTTTTGAAGGAAATCTTTCGCTCTACAACTTTCTTTCTTACAACGTATCTGTAAAATGGAAGGGGAAAGAGTTCTAAGAGGAAGATTGACAAAATACCTGAACCGCCCACTTTTTTTGACAAAGTTTCATACTTAACGGCTCACATCTCAAAAACGACAACGCTTAGGTACAAATATGAGCATACCATTTGAAATGAAATATTATCTTTATGTTTTGAATGCATAAAATTTTCTGTGCGACACACTGTTTTCGAGATAAACACCAAAAACCTAAAACGGGGGCGTTCAGAACCCCCTCAAACCCCCTCGCGGCGCCTGAAACCGATGGGACTTTATTAGGCGTTATTCAGGAGACCACCCACTACACATTCCTGAAAAAATTGGAACCCCATGATTTAATGCAAGATGAAAACCTAATTTGACTGGACTACAACAGGAAATCATATTTTTGTTACCTTGAGTGAAGGGACAAACAACCATACAGTAGTAAAATATCTGGCAGTAACAAAAAGAATTACATACAGTAAGTTGACTCACGTTTAAAATGCAAAGCTCTAAGCTACACTGGAACTGTGGGGGAGGAGGGGGCAACTGTCTGATCACAACTACGTAAATGTCTCGCCAGGCTATTCGATTGAGTGGTTTATCCCGCGCATTTGTTTGTCCGAACAATTTCCCAGCAAGGTCATGGGTTTAGTTACACGCAGCACACAACTGACACCGCATAGCGTATGAATTGTTCCTTGGGAGGGGTGGGAGAGTTAGCAGTGTTGCTGTACTGGAACCCCTCTCTACCGACTTTGATGGGACCCGCCGGAGATTACATTTAACATTGAAAAAATTTGTAGTTTGTTTATTTCGTGTTTTGATTCTGAAGAGGGACAAAATAGGCGGTCCGACATCAAAGGAAGGAGGAATTCTAACATTTTTTGAGTTCTGAGAAAATTTAATTCAAAGTTTGAAATTGATATTTTGTAGATTTATGATGTTACAACCGAGTGGTTTATATATTTATTGGTGCTAAAACAGGAGTTTATAAAAGATAACGATTTGACCGGACCTAAAAAAATGACACTATGTCCGAGTTGACGCATTACCGAGGCCGTTAATACCAAGTTCAACTGTATAACAAACTAATTTCTAAAAATATTAATTTTATCAAAAGTTCAAAGTCCGAATGTTGAATTTCTAGTTTCTATTCTATGATTGTTCAAAATGTTTATAAAGTTCACTCATTGCAATTGCTTTTACTGATGAAATATATGGATATAGATTGGCTTTATATTACCTTCACAAGATGAAATCTGGTGGTAGTAAGGTTTTAAAACAATTAGCTAGTTGTATATTTATATGGCTGCTTGCACAGGATTTTTTTTAACAACTTTATGATAGTTACTATTTTGCACAATAGTTATACTTTCACTTTTACGACAATATGTGAAAATATTTCAGTCAAGTGAAATGTACATCTGCATTAGACCAAGTTTGGATGAGAAGTGCCTTATTTCTTCAGTTTTTTTTTATATCCTCCAGGTCTACAATTGAAAACTGCCATTTATAGACTGCTTTCTGTACTCTTCTCTGTAAAGGCATGTCTCGTTATGCACTGCCACGCACCAGCCACTCTCCGACTTTTCCCCGCTTTCGTAATCAC